>CM060952.1:54178547-54311047 GCA_030765055.1 Mantis religiosa | reverse complement strand
ATAAATCAGAGGTCATTCTTGCTGCTTTAAAAGCTCCCCACGCTCTGCACGGTATCAAACTAAATGATACTAAGAAAGCATCCAAAATAAAACATATTGTAAAATTTAACTCAAGAATAGAAAGTGTATATGGATGATTACACTAAAATTATTCTTGAGGATAATTAAACGTGTTTTCAATAGTTTTATACAGAGTGTTAATGAACTACACCGAAATACTTTCAGAGAACTGGAGATATTTAAAACAGGCAATTGGAGATAGGAGACTTATAGCCTGTTGGTTCAAATGTGGAAGTTACAGCTTTAAGTTTCCAAAGTGCCAGTACGCCACTCAAATGATGATATCACATGAGTGCACGACACACAAAAACTGAAGAGGCGTGTCGGAACGCTGCCTCTGGTGTAAGGTATAAGACATTAGCTTTCAAAGTGAAAGGTAAACGAGTTCTATTCTCCTTCACTTTGTTTCTCTTTATGTTTCTTCTTGACTTTTCAATCGTATTTAGCTAAACTTTTAATTCTTGTACAGATGTACGAATTTTAGGGACTAATTTCCCTTGTCGGTACAATTAATTACAATTCTTTGTAAAACTGGCTGAATACTACTTAATACTTTCAGATGCTTTACGTCTAAATGGGAGGTGGTTTAAAGGGTGAACGATTTAATATGAAATAAAATGTAAATGTTAATATTTTTGTTAGGTTTATATGAACTGTTTGAAATGTACGCATTCTCCATGCAGTCCAAAAGGCAATCCTCAGCACACCAGCTGCAGAGTCCCAAATCAAGGAAATCATAGTAGTGTTATTACGCTGGCCAATCATATTCGTTCTTGGTCACGAATCAAACCGTTTCTTCTTATTAGAATTTACATAATAAAAAGACGAAGAGTAAAAGTTAACTACGTGATAGATATCGAACATAAAACCTTTGGAGAGCCAGTTTCCTGCGTTATGCATTAAACGTTACTGGTCGGCGAGATATCTTTGAGCCATTAAATCTTTGATACCGAATAATGAGCAAGTAAGAATCGATATTTATATACTCGGGAAGCAGTTTTAAGAGCATGCTAACCCAATAATTTCACCCACCTTGTTTAAATACCAACTGATCAGCATTTGATGTCAATTAGGTTTAACATAAAAAACTAGCTATGTTTAGCCGCAGACCAAGCATTGCTTATCTCAACTTGTTTATGCAGTAGAGTCTCGGTTATTTGACCTTCGGTAATCCGATATTCCGTATTATGCGTCACATATTAATAAAAAGCATATCTCTGAAATAACAATCGCTTACAAACATATTTATTTAGTCAGCTTAATATCTGCCAAATGTGACAACGTTTTAAAATTTAAAACGAATTCAAAGAATTAATTCTTGCTGTAGAATTAACTGGTGATCAGATTTTTAATTGTGATGAATTTGGACTAAATTTCAGGATGCTGCTGTCCTAAACTCTTGTAGCCCGAGCAAAGGCGTCTTTCCCTGGCTACAACCGTAGTAAGGAAAGGGTTACTATTCTTGCGTGCGGTAATGATACAAGCTAAATTAATCTTGATTGGTAAACCATAAAAGCCTAGAACATTTAAAAACATTTGTGTTAATGGTCTACCAGTAAATTGCACTGACCGCCATTCTGCCTGGATTTCTGCTGCCATCCTTAAAGACTGGTTCATTACAAAGATTTTGCCATCTATACAGAAGTTTGTAGCTTCCAGCAACATCCCAAGAAAAGCGCTCCTTCTACTAGACAATGCCCCATCACACCCAAATATAGAAGAACTTAGAAGTGGTGATATCAAAGTCTTGTTTCTCCCACCTATGGTGACGTCATTGTGCCAGCCAATGGAGCAATATGTATGACCAATGCGTACTGGAAACTTTGAATAAAAAATATCGGCGACACTTACTTTTTTTCCTGACAGAGGAAATGGGCATTGCCAAGGACATGATGGAATTCAACTAATTCTACTAATCTGGACATCCTACAAATAATGAAAGACGTTGCATACTGGTTGGCTCAGACTTGGGAATAAATCGAAACGACATTGGCAAAGTCTTGGAACTTACTCATGATGCGAGTAGCTGCTGTGCATATCATCTATTTGAACTCACAAATTCTGATATTGTTGATTTCGTGAATGGTAATGACAATGATCACGAAACAGAATAGGAAGAAGAGGAGTCACGCCAGAGGTTTATCTCCTCCCCCCCCCCCCCACCATTGGGTCCATTATAACCCGCCTTTAACTACAATGGTTCTCCTTTGGAACATATCGAAGGTGTTAGATATGTGTGCGTCATTAGATCACACATACATTCGCACTCTCATTCATACTTCCAGACTCTGGGGAAGATGAAGAATTATCTTGGTCGGAGAAAAATCCCCAACCCCACTACCGGGAATCGAATCTGGGACCCCTAGAACGGCAGGCAGGTATTCTATCAGCTGAGCTACGGGGCCAGCTTCTGAAGGTTTAACTGCTTAAATGACATTAAGATATGTGGGTAAACAGCCGGAGGCAAGTGTAACTGATGTACTGATGTTTGGTCGATGGTGAAATCTCGCAGCAAGGAAATGTCATTCACAAGGCAAGCAGACTCCATTGTAAAGTTTTTGTTCTTAAGACATTTAGAGCGTTTTTTCGTTCAATATTGCATGCCGATCTGGTTCTATTATTCGGAAAATACCACAAAACCAACAACTGCTTTAATAATAGGTACAGTATACCTACCATGCTGTACTCCATTTTCCAAATTATTTTGTACTATCCGACATTTTCGGTTATCCAACCTTGTCCAGGGCCAGTTTAGGTCGGATATTCGAAACTCTACTTATAAGGCAGCTCCATAATTGCTAAAATTATTTCGGTGTTGTTCATTAACATCTGTATTTTGTACGCAGCAGGCTTCTTTGATTCCTTATAGTTATTATATCGCTTGAGGTATAAGTTGTCATATCCCTGCTAGACAGAAGACGTAATACTTATGATCTTAATCAATTGCGAAGCAGGCAAGCGTTGGACAAACGAAAGAAGTGGGAGTTGCGAACTTCTAAGGCTCTGGAATTACCACCAACTTAACAAGCAAGTGATTAGACGTCGTTACACTCCGTGTGACATCAGGAGAACAGAAAAACCTGCCAGGATAATTAATTATACGGAAATCTAGAATTTTCTTCGTAATGAAGTGTGTTACACATAAGCACTTGCATAAATTTCTGTATATTTATTAGGCAAATGTTTTACATAACGTGTAACCCATGACACAATAACCCAAATTGCATCTTTGCCTACCAACTTTGATATTGAGTTGGCACTGGTCCTATACCTGTGGCTTAAAATCCACAGCCCCCAGGGGTGGAATCTACACCGTGTGCAGAGAATCAAAGCACAGCGCTCTGCTAATACGCAAATATCTTGCACTTAAGATATTTTACAAAACCTAATTATACTTCTTGTGTGTATTTTAAGTACAGGGTGTATATAAATGAATATCGGGGTTTTAACTGTTTATAATATTTATTACATTCAACTTACAGTTACCAAGAACCTTACCAAGACCCTTATAAATGTTCAGTGTGACTACCTTTTGTCACACGGCACACATCACGTTTATAGCCGAGTTCTTCCCAAACGTTGATAAGTGTGTATTCAGTAATGGTAGAAACAGCTCCTGCAATCCGGTTTCTTAAATCAGGAAGGTCTGCTCGTAGCGGATGCACGTACACACGATCCATGATGAAGCCCCAGAGATAAAAATCGCATGGCGTTAGGCCAAGAGAAAGTGGAGACCATGCAAAGCAGGCCCTTTGAAAGGGGCCCTTGCGGCCTATCCAGCGCTTGGGAACACTGAGTTCAACCAATCGCATACTTTGTTATGCCAGTGAGGTGGTGCCCCAGCTTGCTGGAAAATGAAGTTCTCTTGCTCATTTTCTTCCAACTGAGGGAAGAGCCATTGCTGTAGTGTATCTAGGTAAGAAGTGCCAGTTATAGGTGTTTTACCAAAAAAGGAAGGCCCATCAACTTTTTTCCAGGTTACGGCACAAAACACATACACTTTAGGGGAATAACGTTGCATTTGTATCATCTCGTCAGGATTTTCTGAGCCCTAGATGCGCACATTATGGGTGTTAACATGTCCACTAACGTGAAAGGTCGATTCATCACTTAAGACAACACAATCCATAAAACCGTCATCATCATGAAATAACATGTCGTTTGCGAAGGTGGCACGCAATCCATGGTCTTTTGGCTTCAGAGCATGTAATAACTGTAAACGGTAAGAACGTAGTCGTAAGCGTTTTCTTGCAACTTTCCAAATAGTCGACATAGGAACTTGTCATTCACGACTAGCCTTCCGGACTGATTTCTTTGGGCTACAAGTGAACGACTCTCACTTCTTCAACGGTCTCTTTGCTTACTCTTGGTCGTCCCGTGCTCTTCCGTTTACAAAGGCAGCCTGTATCTTCAAACTGATGATATTATCTACAAATGTTATCATTAGGGGGATCACAACCGAACTTATTGCGGAACGCACGTTGCATTAACTACATATTCGGTCTTTGCAAACTGCAAAACACAAAACGCTTTCTGTTTACTAGTCGCCATCTTTGCTACTACCACTGTCTTGTGGATTGCGGCAGACACATTGCACGCACATGCGCATTGGTGCCAACAAACAAAACTGTTTGAGTAGTTTTTTTTCGTTTGACATATCATTTATAACTGTAAGTTTAATGTAATAAATGTCATAAAGAGTTAAAAACCCGATATTCATTTATATACACATTTTATTTTAAGAAGACTATTCAATACAAATCTGGCATTAAGTGGAAGGAGTGCACCTAACACACAACTCATAGCTGTAGTCATAATTAGCTAGGCGAGATGTTGGTGTTAGATAAGGAAGACCAGTTAAATGTTTATTTGTATTACAGTGATTTTGATGACAGAATAATTGGTGTGTTCATTCCCCATTTTATATGAGCGTGCTTGATTGTTTTAGTGAGAATTACTGAATAATGAGGTTTATGTAATAAATCTCTTTCTCTAAGTGTTTTAGAACTCAATCTACTACATACGTTTTCTAAATCGCAGTAAAACATTGATAGCTTAACTTTGCTGTCAACCACCGCTGAGCCTGCCTCGGTAGCGTAGATGCTAGCATGTCTACCTCAGGTTCCCGAGTTCGAATCTCGGTCAGGGTGAATTACCTGCATAGGGCTTTTTCCGGGGTCTTCCCTTATCCTGAAAGACGAATGTCCATGGTCCCTGGGCTCATTTGAGCATCATTTCACCCAATTCATTCACCGTCCGATAGACTTAACGTTGACGGACGTAAATTACACAAAAAAACCACACACAGCTGACTTTTATAGCCAGCAGAGAAGCAGCGTTTTGAAAGCATTAATAAGGAAAGGTAAGTGTAACAGATTCACTAAGTTGAGTATCGGGAAGAACTGACGCTGCGATTCGCCATTCCCAGGCGAACAAACCGAGCGGGATAGCTCATGCGATTTCGTCTGTGGCCCGCAATGGGCAGAACCGCGTTCAATTCCGTGACCGACCTACGTGACCCATGGATTCTTTCGGGGATTTTTCAAGTCACCAGTTAAAGGCTAGGTAGGTTAATTATATCCCCTGAATCTGCTGTCCCTCCGTTTCACCTCCATTATCATTTCATATTATTTTCCATTTAGAGGTCTCCATCAGGCTCGAAGTGTCTCGGCATCTCGGGGGCCTTGGTGTGCATGACAGGATGATACGCTGAGTATACTAATTCCTGCTCCGGTAGGACGATTGTCGGTCGGTCTCCGCACCCAGGTCTCGTGGTGGGACAATTTCCGAACCACAGTTGGGTGGAATATCCGGAGGAAGTTTCCAACTAAGTGAAATGTTAAGCGCCTTCTCTCCGCACTGTCCTGACACCTTGGGACGGTTTGATAAAAAAAGTGTGGTTTCTTGCCAAGTCCCCTCCAAACTAACCAGTTATCCAGTTATCAGTATATATTTAGCAGTATCTTAAAGAATTCTTGACCTATGTGTCAGTGAACTTCCACCCTTTGCTTTTCGTTTGCTGTTTGCGACACACAATAAATATTCCTACCCAATGGTTGAACGCTATTTTAAATGCTGGTTCCTGCTTTTAGCAGGAATCATTGCACATGTTGGAGCAATAGGAGTGAACTAGTTTATAATAGAGGATGAATACTGATGATAATTTTCTTAAAGATTGCGTTCTGTCCTAGAAGAAAAAAAGACAATGAATGTCTTATTTTATTGTTTGGATTGGGTTAGGAAATACTTGATATTTAATTTATCAATCCGTCCTCTCGGAATGAATATGCCATATATAAATTGCTTTGGAATGCGAAAGGTTGCTTCGTCCGTTTCAATTTGTACACAATCAGTGCTTGACTGCTGAATATAAACGGTGATAGGTAACAGTTACCTTAGTGCAACCTTTCATTGACGACAATCATGCAGAATAATTTATAATCTGTAGCACTCTATTTTCGGTTTTCATATGCTGAAATCCTTGCAAGTGTTCAATAAACTTTTAAACTTATCAGCTTTCTTTTCCTATGAGTGCCATTTTGGTATATTAGCCTAGGAAATTCTGCTTTATCTTAACCGTGAAGGATGACTAAGGTATTAATCATTTTAGTTGCTTAATGTTGCAATTTTGTGCAACATTTCATCGAATATCAGTGAAAAATGAAACTAAAACTTAAATTTTAATCATGGACCGTCATCAACAGTATGCCACTTTAAAATTAGGATGAACGAACGCTAAATTTTTCTATGATGCCTCCTAAGATCCTTCATGTGCCTTTAATTTAGATGTAGGAACGCCAACATTAGTTAACTTCTATAGGAAGCAATGCTAAGTATTTTTACGTTAGAAGAAACTAATCGCCGTCAGTCTGGAAGGAAATATCATTGAAGTCGCTCTTTGTGAATGCTTAAACTTTGATTTATTCTTTGAAACATTGTACAACCTATTTTTTCCTCATTTAAGGTTTCAAAATTTACTCTAGCAGTAATTAGTTAATCCAAAAGCCAAACCAAATTAAATATAATCAAACAAATTTTGAATTACTGCAGCATTGTTGTGGGGTTGTTGTCGGAATTCTGCATTACTTGTATGGGAAGTAAATTTAATCACTCACGTCCAAAACTGCATTATTCCCAGATTGACCTCCACCTCTTTATGGAGCTGCAGTAATATTTCCTTAACAATAATTTGGTCTTATCTCCTTTTATTATCAATTCGAAAGTACATTTGAAGCTCCAAATGGCCGTTCTCCTTAAATGTTGAGTAACATTTGAAGTCGTGAGCGTCAGTCAAAGTCAGAACTGCTCTTACACTGCAGTCGCAGTTACATAGGAGTCTCCGAGTCATTAATGGTATTATGAAACGAAATTAAAATACCTTGCAACATAACACGAGGGAACTAAAAGTATTATCTTCCTATCACTGTACAAACTGAAGTACATATAAACGTTTATGGCTAATAAATGTAAGTCATTCTAGTATGAAAGAATTATGGCAAGCAACTTCATCTTCGAGCGTGACTGACACATTCCTGTTATGGGAATTCTCGCTTAAACGTGAAAAGCCATTCCATTTATAATTCATATTCTGCAAGATCTGTTTCACGAACCTGTTATATATTTCCACTTCCGTATCACCTGTGTTTTATGGGACATTCGTGGGACATAAAACAAAACTACAGAACGTTCCAGAAACAAATACCTCTGCGTGTTTGGAACATCGTCTGTTGAGTTACGACATCACATAAAATGAAAAAGTTTATGTAAACCATGAAATAGTAGTTGCTGGTATTTGAAAAATTATCCAAGCCCAAACATCGAGACAGTTTTGTGACAGAAATAACTAAAATTCATTAACAGGTTATTCAGGAATGTGTTTTAGGGCGACATATTAATAAAACTTTCAGCCAGTAATGTTAGATACAAAGAATGAAGCAGTACCAATCTGACTTCAGCAGGATGTACCACTTGGGTTAACATAGTAGGAAATTTTTCTTAATTTATATGTGTTTTACCACACTACATAATACTCTTTACTTCCTTGGTATACGATACGCCTAGCCACTCTTAATCTCTAAGGAAATATCGTGCCATCTGTGAGCAGTATCTAAATATAAAATTACCTAGAAATAAGTACGGTTCGAATACCGAGAAGAATTTCCCAGACACAAGGGCCTGTGACTCACATCGGAAGGTGTTTGTTCGATTCCTGTGACCAATCTTCCAGCCCATGAATTCCTTTTCTTGGGTGGCTAGGTAAATGCAGAGAATGATAATTATATTTCCGCAACTGTCTGTCAGTTTCATCTCACTTTGCATGTTATTCTGGTTACCTACTTCAGAGTATCAGAGCGAATTTCTGTGTGCTTGTCAGGGAATTTGCTTCTTGAATCTCGCCGCCACTGACACCCTTGGTATGCTCCCATGTAACCTGTCCCTCTTTCGGTCAGCCCGTGATGGAGATACTGACTCCCTCCTGCGACCATAGTTCACAGTCAAAATTGCAAATTTAATGATTTAATACGTTTATCTTAATGATGTTAAGACCTTGACGTATACAGAACCCTGATAATAGGACAAGTAACTAGAATTAGGAAGGCTGTTCAATAAAGAACGATAATAATTTTTCGCACTAAAATTCAAACTTATTATATTCTGTTAGCTTAATGTGAAACGAACACGCCGTAGTTGTTTCATTGTTGGTACTCCTAGTTACCGCCTGTGAGAACCAGACATGTTCAGTATTGCTTACCGCTGCAATGGAGATAACACACGAGGAACAATATGCGGCTTTGAAATTCTGCTTTCGTCTCAACAAATCTTCAGTTGAGGCCTATGCAATGTTACAGGAGGCCTATGGAAAGTCTGTTCTTCCCTACAACACAGCTTGAAGGTGATTTAGAATGTTTAAAGAGGGGAGACAGTCAATTTCAAAGGAAGGTGGACCCGGTATTCCAGTTACTGCTCTTACGGAAGAAACCATCAACACTGTGGCTGCCATTGTGAGAGAGGATTGATGAATTACCTTAATGATATTGGGTGCCACATTTCCGTGAAGAAGACTAGATGATAGACCACAATAATGCGGGGCCACATATTGCCAATGTTGTTACTGAATATATTCCAAAAATCAACGTGAAGAGCATTTCTCAGTTTCCCTATAGTCCGGATTTAGCCCCATGTGGCTTTTTTATATTCCCTTAGTTGAAAAAAAGCCATGTGGGACCTTTTAACCCATATCGGGCACGTCCCTCGGGTGGCGGATGAGGAATCCCACCAAATATGGTAGGGTGGTCCGAATACTCCAGAATAAGGACACGTGGAGCAACAAGGTGCCCAGTTCCTGGGGTCTTTAAAATGCTGGGACACCCTCTCTCCAGGAATTATAAATATGGAGGGCCCTGCCCAGGGTTAAGGGTGAAGATGGACAGAGAAGGTCTGATAACTAAGCGAAGGCAGTTTCTCTAGGGGAGAAAACCTCGCTTAAAAATCCTGCAAGTCTGAAGGCAGTAAGGTGTCAACCCCATTATCAGTTTGTGCTTGCATAGGGCTTGTAATTCTATCAAGCAAGATTTTCTTACTAAAAAGCTTAAAGGTAATGAGCCGGATGGACAGTAACTAAGACAACTTGGCAAATGAATGGAGAGAGCATATTGAGAGAATGCCGAGAGATAGGATCCGAAGAAGAGTTATAAACTATAAACCTAGAGTTAAGAGACATCCGGGAAGACCACGAAAACGATGGTCAGACATATTTTAAGCTGGAAGAGGCAGTATTGCCTAGCCCTTGGAGTGAAGAAGAAGAGGCATCATCAGAAGCAGTGGTGAAGGCTGCGGAGGCGATTTTGAAATATCTCTCAAAAAATGGTATCCAGCATGTCTTTGAAGACTGGCAGAAACACTGGGTCAAGTTCATCGCATGCAGGGGAGACTATTTTGAGAAGGACCATCAAAATTGTGAGGATGAGTAAAGGTACGTTGTCAAAACAAAAAAAAAAAAAAAAAAAAAAAAAAACAAAAAAAAAAAAAAAAAAGTTGATCTTTCTTTATTGAACATCCCTCGTAATTACGAAGCTCCTTCGTAGCAGGATATTAGAAACTTCCTTTGTAACCACCAGTGTTCTCGCTAGATTTTTATTCTACTGAACACACAACACCAATTTTGAGATTTAAATACACCTTTTAATGACCACTCGACTCTCACCAAGATGGCCTGTGTTCCATCCCAGACGACCGCAAAGTGAGATTTGTGGTGAACAACACGGTTGGTTTCCTCCAGGCCCTCCGGTTCCCCAATTGCTCCATCGTCCATTTCTCCTATCATTCATTTCACCATCATATCATCCGTTTCTCTCGCTCTCACCCCAGGCGTTGCGCTGGCCCCTCAACCTTGGTTTCCTTTATCAGGCTTCGGCTTCCCTCGCCCCGACTTTCCGAGCTAGTGGAATCCGTGTTCCTTAACACCGGTATCGGAATAAAGTACACCTTTTAAAATTTACTAAACAAAGAAAAGAGCATCGCACTTCGTGTAAATAAGAATTTGATTAAGTACAGGCTGCAACTTTCCAACAATACTGCCCCTTTTTCAAACTACCTTTCACAGATCGTTTATACTGTATGTAATTTTCTTTTTCACCTCCAAAGAATTTCATTGAAATATCAAGTTAACATATTTTGTGGACTACCGTAGCACTCTAATGAATTGTTATGAACAGTCTACGAATTTTTTTGCATTCTGAATTACTTTTATAAAACTTGTAATGCAGTTACACAAAACCATACTTTACGATAAATGTAGATCTCATTGAAATATATATTCTGTTCAACTGTAATTTTAGCAGTAGATACTTTTAAAAATGTTTATGGTTACATTACAAAAACTTCTCAAGTTTAACCTTCACTCTACATCTATTTACAGATTAGTAACAAAAATTGGCTTGCATAGATGATACTTTTTTCACCTGTGTTGCATCAGCTAAGTCACACAGCTCTATTTGGTATTATGTCTAAAATAGTACATAATGAACAACGTAAGATAAGAAGAGGAAACCTTGTATACCTATACTGTAATGTATGGTTCATTTGCAGCGGTATTTCCCTTTCATTTGTTTCCTGCGCATCTGTTGTGTACGGTATGGAGATGCCGGGCACATGGCGCAGATACAACGATTGTTCGAAGTAAAGAGTACTCCCCTTGAACACTAGATGGTTCCTTGGTCAAAGCTTTGTTTATCTCCCTGTTTAGGATATTTGCAGCAATACAACTGTTATTGGAATCCGTCTTTTCGCATTTCTACAAACATTTGTGGCATAGCTTCTCGTGACCTATAAGCTTATGCGGTTCCACAATTTCGTCGTTTCTTCCAGCAAATTTGGTAGCCCCAATGCGTAGGTCTAACTATAAGAAGCATCTTATCTTTGCTGTAATAGCTATGGTTGCATGATTGCATATAATTTTAGTTATTTTTATGGACAAACTTAAATCTAAAAATAATTCTGTTTGTAATACTTAAGAATGAATACTACTTCAACATAATTTTAAGTCATCAATACTAGAGGTGATTCGATGATATACAATTAAACACAACGCTGGCCTACTGATTCCAGAGTTCAAACCCCAGTGTGATTAACAGCAACAATTCTATGGCAGTTGGCTTACTGACAATCTAAAAGAAGGTCTTCGGAATGAATTTCAGCACATTGCTGGTGCAGATATAATCGACCATATTTCCTATATGAGTTAATGAGTCTAATGAATGCATATATTTTACTGCATCTGGACAGTTGCGCGATATTTTGATTCGATATCTTTCTCACTTTATTGCGACACTGGATCATTATATTCCGCAATCCACATACCGGTTTAATCCAGTTCTTACTGTAGGATATCACAAAAGAATGATTTGATTATTGCATCCATATATCATTCCACAACTCCAGAATGAATATATTTAGGAGGTCTCTACCATGTTTTGTTTCTTCTTGTGATGCCAAACATTTCTATAAACGTTAATTTGGTTCATAAATACCAAAAAAATATTATTTATGCCTCTATAATTTTACCTTCAAATTAAATTTCCACTATATGAAAAACTAAGTAGGGAAGCTCACATTTAAGAAGAGAGAGAGAGTCGAAAAAGAAAGCAAGTGCGAGAGAAACTATAAAGGGGCAGCTGGACGGAGAGCCAAAAGCAAACATAATAAATCAAAATGTCACAGTTTTAATTCATATTAAATAGTTTTTGCTTCGAAGTATTACGTGGAAAACCATACTACTATCACTCCCACAATGCGTAACATTGCTTAGTTTTTGGAAACGGTATTGGGCGCTTTAATATCTGCATCCATTGCCATTAGGTTCAACAACGTTTATTTTTCAGCATCTGAATGAGATTAACTTAAATTTTGAGGCAATTGCTTTTACGTTTCACGAATGGCAACCGCTGGCTCGAATAATTTGCCGCTTACCTATTTAACAGAAATAATATCTGAAACCTAAAACATATCAAATATATATTTTAAATACATTTGAAAATCAATTATACAATTTTTCTAGATTATAGTAGAAATCAGCAAATGTACTTCGAACTACATAATATATGCTAGATAAACATTTTAATTATTTCTGCTTTGAATCATGATTTTAAATATATATAGCTCTTACCAAATACATTTTATCTCATTCCTTTTAGCTTTATAAAATTGTGCTCCATGTAAGCACATATGTTTGTGTACGAAGTTATATATTCAGATGAAGCATATTGTGTTTGATTACTGGACACAAGTGGATAAAATTTGTTTAATATGTATTATTTATTTGTATTTATTTACACATTTAACATGAATATACTTATTTATAGCTAATATTGTATTAGGATATTCAAAGGACTATTAAGATTGTTATGCAACATGCATTAATATTTTGCTAAAGAAATGACAATATGGCGTCTCAATAGTATTTTAAAGAAGAGAGAATTGTTGCTCCAGTTTGCTCTGAAGCTTCCTTCACAAACCTGTGGCTCTTACGTTCTATAAAAGTATGATACGGACTACTGACTGTACTTCCCTTCGAAAAATACTTCAACAAACATTCATTATTTCCGCGAGATCAGGAGTCTTTCATGTGCCCTTATGCGTTCGTAAGTACAATTTAAACTTTAACCGGAAAATAAGCAATGAAACTTCGATAGGTCCTTCTGTAGCAATCTTAGGGAACTCTATAATAATAAAATATATTAGGCGAATATATTTGTTAATCTTCCTAATGTAAAGAGTATAGGAGACTCCTTTTGGCCCTTCACTCGCAATTTAAAGCGAATGCTGAGAACCATAGCAATTTAGAACCATTCGAGACTCACTCTCTCCTCCCTCCCTCTCTGTCTGTCCCTCTATAGCTATGTTTCTTTGGTTAGCTCAACAGTAAAAGCTGAGATAAACAACAATTTTAATAACACAAAGTTCACGGATAATAGAGGATGATTTCTACAAAAATCTGTACAGCACTTGACTTCTATGGATAGCTTTTCTGTGCACTTAGGAGAGCGAGAGGGGGGGGGGGGCAATTCACACTCATTTTCCGCTATTGCATACAAACTTTTGACTTATGAGTATTATTAATTGAACATTTAAAAGGACAACCAACTTTTAGACACGAAATTTGTGATAAAGCTTTCCTTTTTGGATAAATTGGAACATTAGGGAGTCACAGAACCTGATTCCGTATGTTTTTGTGTGTATGTTGTGACCGTGTGTGTTTGTTTTTCAATTCCAGTCAAGGATGTTTGCACCAAATCGCGTGAAAAAGTGTCGAATGAAGTAGATGTTTATCAGATCAAGTGGTTTCTGCCCAACTGGGAAAGCGAATTGAGACACTCGAAACACCAAGCTTTTTGAAACGTTTCCATAACACTAATAAGCACAACTTTTCTAACATCTTTTCGTATTTACGAATATTTGATGAGATTAAGGTTTAGGAATAATATAATGTATTCCTTGTTACCTGTAAGGGTAACTGACTATTTCGTGGTTCATACAGGAATTCTGCAATTTCGATTGGAAGCCAAAACTCACTTTAAGTACCAGATATAGTAAGTTGGTGTAGAAAAAGAAAATGTCAGAGGATTGCTTTGTCCTTCTCCATCACATTATTATTAAAATAAAAAAAAATATTAGTATTATTTTAGCTTTTAACCAACACAGATTCAGCATTAAATTAAATTAACATTCTGAGTATACCACATAGAGAGTGAAACATTAAGGGAGACAAGTAAATTGTGCACTATTATCCAGCACTTTACTATGTTTATCAACAGGTGTATGTGGTCCCGTTTGTGTCCTTGAAATAGAAATTAGTCAGACTTAACGCCTGAAGCTATCAAATGAAAGTACCCTGTTTATTCAAGGGTTCCAATTGATTCGAGTACATCAATGTTTAATGTCCACAGGTTTACATTGTCATTAAAATTAACACTTTAGCTATATTCGTTGGCAATCACAGGAATTAGCTGAACAATGAGCTGCACTCACACCTGTTTCCAATTTCCGGCGATTTGACGTTGCTATATCTGATTAATTTTGTGACCAGTTCAATTAAGCAATGCGGAAAATTGCATGGTGTTCATGCATACATCACAAGAAACCACGCGGCTCCTTTTGTGCGAATTGTATCTTTACAATTTGAGGTTCAGAGCTGAACGGAGCTAATTTTTAAGAATTTAGTACACTATAAACAAACCACATGTGGAACATTTGCAGCTTAGTAACTCATGTCATTTAACAATTTATTATTAAAATACAATGATCCGTTATAATCGTGACTTTGTTTTGAAGAGTGCAATAGAACCATTTTCTCTTTTATTCTGAAGTATTTGCAACACATAGAACAAATTAAAAGCACTTAATGCATACCATATTAAGTGCAGGTGAGCCAATATTTAGGAAGTTAGGAGCGCATAGAGCTCAAATTTATATCAATGAGATTTTGTATATACGAGGGCTGTTCAATAAAGAATGATCATAATTTTCTTACGGTCATAATTTTTCGCACTAAAATTCGGTCTTATTTTATTCTGTTAGCTTAATGTGAAAAAAGCACACCGTAGTAGTTTCATTGTTAGCACTCCTGGTTTCCGCCTTTGAGAACTAGGCAAGTTCAGATATGTTCAGTATCACCTACCGCTCCAATGGAGTAACATGCAGTTAAAGTTGATGTTAGAGAAGGATCCGAAGTTTCTTTCAAACGTAATGACTGCTAATGGAACTTGGCTACATCATTTTGATCCAGAGAGCAAGCAGCAAAGCTCATGGTGGAAATATCCCAGCATCTGCAGGTAACGTTATGGTCATCTAATTCTTTGATATTAACGGAATGGTTTATCAGCATGCTGTACTTGCTCACACATCATTAACTGGACAATACTAGGCATGTCCTGAAAATACTGCAATTACATATCAGGCGCAAAAGACCATATTTCCATGAAGCAGGCTGGATGCTCCGCCACGATAATGCGCGGCCACATATTGCTAATTTGTTGCTGAATATCTTGCAAAAACAACCCGAAGTGCATCTCTTACCCCCTCTATAGTCCGGATTTAGCCCCATGTGACTTTTTCTTTTCCCTAACTTGAAGAAACGCCTTCGTTGGAGGCATTATCCATCTCCAGAAACAAAGGTGAAGGATGTGAGGCGATTTTGAAGGATTTCTCAAAAAATGGTTTCCAGCATGTCTTTGAAGACTTGCAGAGACGCTGAGCCAAGTGTATCGCATTTAGGGCAGACTATTTTGAGAAGGATCATCAAAATTATGAGGATGAGTAAAGGTACGTTGTCAAAAAATTGTGATCATTCTTTATTGAACAGCCCTCGAAATTAACTACAAGTTTTTTTAACGTGGACATACTTTGAGTTGTAGGTAAACTTGTGATTGAATAGGCAGAAATGAAGGAAAAAGTATATTATTCAGTTGTTTACCCACAATAATAGTAGTTTTAAATGCTATTTGAAAGTAAAATTGTTCAAATTCAATTTATTCAACGGATTATGCAAATAAAGCTAATATGGTAATGAAAAGTGGGTGGCGAAAGATGACGTGAACAATGAGAAATTACTGAATTGCCTTAGCAAGGCCAATTCAGAATTTCAGATTACTTATGTAGAATTAGCATCATTTTGTGTATGGACGTCGTCGAAGAAAGAAGCAGAAAGAGCATTCTCAATGTATGGGAGCTTGATTTTAAGGTATGTTGTGAACCATTATAAAAATGTTGATTTTACAGTATAAAGGAAACCGACTTTCGTATTAGTTTACGTATTAATTTGTGTTAGACGTCTTTTGTTAACTTCATTTTAAATTAAATATTGGAAAGTTTAATTGGAAGTTGAACGATTATTTCGTTTCATTTGGTAAATTATTTCCAACTGCCGTCCGAGACTAAATCCGAGGTAAGGGTTCTCATGCTTCGACTCGAGCAACCGCGGTTAACATAAACGAATTATCCAACCTGAGACGCCGGATCTGAGCAAAAGCTCAGATTGAGACGACTTCGAGACCTGGAACATCCCCAAGGACAGCTCGCAGCAACATCTGTTGGTTCAAAATTGCATCCTCCCAACCTTGAGATCCTACAGCAAACTCGCCTCAACCTGGAGTTAAACTGCATTCCATTCATGTAAGACTTTAAACTTTCGCGGCGAGCGTTATGGATTATGGCTTCACGGGTGGCATCAGTTCCTGATGAAGGCCATAGAGTTAACAATGGCAGAAAGCTCGATGTTCATCAATTTGACGCGGCTGATCACCCGTGAAGCCATAATGCATTCCATTCAATTTGAATACCTGTCGCAGTTCTGAGTTACACAGTACATGCAATTTTTATTTATTTAAAATATGCTAGTAAATAAATAAAATCTTATTTACCATAAAAAATTCCCCTATTTACATTTCACTGACAGTATATAACTTCACATCATTTCTATACTAGCCAATATAAGCACGCACGAGGGGTTTTGCGTGTCTCCGAATGGCATAACATAAAACGAAAAGGATAGCCTTCAAATTCGGTATTAAGTTCACAGTCTTTGGAAGATTCGAAGTAGAACTTTTATAGATATCCTAGTTAATGTAGCTCTTTTATTTTAAATCAATTATTTCTCACTCAGCCATTTCCAACGATTTTGTGTTATGATATTTGAACAAGAAAAAACACGTGCATCTTGAACTTTCTTTGAGTATTACATGAAGTTTCTTCATTCAGAATGAACTTTGTTTAACTTTTTTAAATGATAGATTCCAAGGGATAAAAGTTCAAATGATTAATTAAATTTTTTATTATGGCAGGTTTTCGAAACTTTCCTTGCTGTTCTATCTCAGACACTAGGTAACCTTCATCTTCTGCAGCAGTTTTCTTCAATTTCAGTTTCCTTCTGGAGGCTTTGGAAGTTACCTTCGCAAAAATTGCTGAATGAAGTAAGCGTAATTGGTCCTTCCCTTGGCTAATTTTTACAGATGCTGTTGAAATCTGTGTCCATTATGTATGACTGCAGCTTGAGTGAGGCAGAACAACCAAAACTGAATTCACTGATGGTTGAAGTCACAGCAACCTAAAGTCTCTTCTTTGAAACAAATATTTCTTTTGGGCAATTATGCCATATGATGTTATGTAAACCTACAACTGCAATTTGTGTCTCATCCAAAGTACATCTCCTTATAATTTCATCTGATGCCAGCCTTTGGTAGACGGACATTAGTTTTCTTACCACATCAGGTCTCAAGAGTGTTCCCATTGTTTTGTTGTAGGTGTTTCTTCCCATGTATCGTTTAGCCTATTCATAATCCTAACTACACACACAGTCAAAAAAAGGTCTGTTGTTTCAAAGAATGTTCTACCTATAACCTATATAACAGTTATATGCACGTTTTGATGTATAAAATACCTTTATAAGTGTTAAATGGCACACTAAAACTCATTAATTTTATATAAACAGTATGTAGTTTAACGAGAAACACAAGAAAATCCCGACCGTTGGAAACTCACACAAAAGCAAATTATAAACATTACTAATTTGGTTTCAATGTTTGTAGCCAGTGTTTTGTTTCCATGGTGGCACATATTGTAAGAAATAACCATCACAGCAACACACAAACTTCCACCAGAAACTTTACCCGCTAATTTTAAATATATTAACATTGTACATTCAGTCGAACTCAAATGACAAATTTCTGTGAATCCATAGGCCGGTATGGACGTGCGCACGGACATTTAAATTGTAATGTGAGGGTACATAAATGCCTGAAACTCTTAAATTTAGTTGGATTATGATACTACAAGGTTCAAAGTATTTTATTAGCTCAAAAATAAGAAATAAATATTTTTCACATATTTTTAGCAAATTTCGGTGCTGCATTCCCTTAATATTCAGTATATATAGTCATCATACTTAGATTTTCAGATTCAAGCCAAGCTAAGAAAGTGTCATAATTCATTTGGGACCAATGGCTGCGTATACTACCCAATTTATTGTTTCAGAAGAAACTCTTCGTTTCACTTTTTCGAACACTTTTTCAAGTATTTAAAAATTTTCCATTCTTTTGTTTCGTTTCTTTTGATTATCTCTTCTGTTTTTTATATAAGTTTGTTCCTACAGTGGAATGTGTAACCAGATTTCCAAAAATCTCAATTAATAACAAATACACAACTGTAAGCAACTTGGAAGGAGCATAAAAATATAGGATATGGGCAGAGGAAGCCCGTAAAAGTCATTGCGGTTTCAAATTGGATGATGTTTGAGCGCTACTAGGTGAGCTACCAATCGGAGTCCTGCGGTGTTGTCGTATTGCACTTCCCATGAGAATTGTGCGCCAGCTGAATCCATTTCTAAGAAATAATACTTGCACTACGACAAATATTCAGATTTTGCAAAAAATGATACACGAGGAAGGTAGAGAGTAATGAATCCAGCATAACAGCAAAAACCCAATATTCTTAGCTTAAATAGTTGTGCCTAATACAAACAGGTTTAGTACCAATATACTCGTACTATAACAATGCATCCGACGATGGTATGTATGTGTGTAAATATATTTGTAATTACTCAGAACTGGAGTGTAAGCCTTTGTCCTGTCGTGATAAAAGAATTACTTTGAATTAACCAAGTTAATTCTAGAGGAAATAGAACGCTTCCTGCTGGCTTGTGGAATGCTGTATCGCAGAACCTGTCTCCTCACATATCTTTGTTTATGAATGTTTTCCAACCTCTATTTACTACATGGTAAAGCGAGAAAACGTATCGAGAAAACTTCGCAACAGAGGGATGTTTACTTCATTTTATCGCACATATACGGCGAGTCCAGGGTATGTATATTAAGTTCAGATATAATCATGTCTTCTGCACAGCAATGTACGAGGGCTATCCAGAAAGTAGATTACGTTTTGGAATAAAAAGTAAACAAAGTATAGGAAACAAATTTTATTATATACAGATGAAAGCCACACTCAAATACTACTTTTCGACATAGTCACCATTCAAATTAAGGCATTTATCGTAGCGATGTACGAGCTTGGAAATTCCTTCGTCGAAAAATTCGGCCGCCTGCGCCTTCAACCACTTCGTTACCTCTTCTTGCAGCTGTGCGTCGTCATCAAAACGCTGCATAGCCAGCCACTTCTTCATTGCTGGGAATAGGTGGAAGTCGCTCGGTGCCAGGTCGGGACTGTACGGCGGATGAGGAAACAACTCCCACTTAAAAGATTCAAGAACTTCACGAGTGACATTTGCCGTGTGGGGCCGGGCGTTGTCGTGAATCAACAAGATCTTAGAGCTCAACATTCCTCTGCGCTTGTTTTGAATGGCTCTTCTGAGTTTTTGGAGAGTTTGGCAAATCCTTTGAGAGTTTATTGTAGTGCCTCTTTCCAGGAAGTCCACCAAAATCACACCTTTTCTGTCCCAAAAAACAGTCGCCATCATCTTCCTTGCCGACATTGTTTGCATGCATTTCTTGGGTTTTTGGGGAGAACTTGTGTGCCCCCACTGCATTGATTGCAATTTCGTTTCACAGTTCACGTGTTTCACCCATGTTTCGTCACCAGTAACGATGCGATCGAGTAAAGAGTCACCATCCTTATGGTAAACGTCCAAAAAATTCAACGCTGCAGCCATTCGCTGATTTTTGTGGTCCTCTGTCAAGATTTTTGGAATCCATCTTGCACAAAACTTGTGGTAACCAAGCTTTTCGCTGATGATTTCGTGCAACAAACTTCGCGAAATTTGTGGAAAACTCAAAGAAAGTTCCGTTATTGTGAACCTTCGATTTTCACGGACTTTAGCATCGACTTTTTCGACAAGTTCGGCAGTCACTATGCTGGGTCTCCCACTTCGATCTTCGTCGTGAACATTGGTTCGGCCATTTTTAAATCTGATGACCCACTGACGCACTCCACCTTCAGTGATAATGTTGTCCCCATACACTTCACAAAGCTGCTGATAGATTTCTATCGGTTTACAGTTTTTTGCAGTCAGAAACCTTATTACTGCACGCACCTCGCAGCTCGCGGGATTTTCAATTAACGCAGACATTTCAAACCGTCACAGTATCTGAACGGAGCACAGCACGAACCTCTCACTAGCACGGCTAGATGCCGACTGAGCTGCGCAACGCTCTGACCCCAAGATGGCCGCGCTAGCCCCGCCCCTAGCGGAAACAGACGAAAACGTAATCTACTTTCTGGATAGCCCTCGTAACATACATCAGCAAGCGCAAGAAAACATATCATATAGACACACGCAGCTTCCAATCGCTCTATTTGTGTTTCCTAATTTACTGTGCGTCGACTTACTGTTAGTTCACTCCTCTAATCGACAAGATAAGACCCGATAAGAGATAATCACTGCGTTGGTCACCGGAAGGTTGATAGGCATCAACGCTCTGTCGAGTAATACTCTAGAAAATTCGAAACAGTGTTATTCAGCTGTACTTCCGTTTCAAGACCAGAAAAATCGTATCAGTTGGATCAACTTACAATTGAAATAAGACACAAATTGATTCGCTTCTCCCTCAGCACTGCCAGTACAATACAACTGAGTTAATGTGGTATTAAAATATGTGGCAAACTGAAACAGTACTTTTAAACTGACTGACGTTGAATGACTTATTCACGAAGAAATGTACAAGGGTAATACAACACAGGGAAAACAGCATCGGATATGCAGATAAACCACAAAACGAAGTCTTTGGAAATAAATAGCAAGTGGCGAGATTTTGGAGACTATCATCACAAAATCACAATACTGGTAATATGAAGTCAATGACAACGAAAAATTTTCTGTTGGTGTAAGTAACATTCAAGCTATATTGGTGCGACAATGGCAATGCTTTGCATTAGAGAAATACGTAATGCACAACCTATAATTGCAATTATAGCACATTATTCATGTGCATAATATGCGAGTATCCATGAGGCAGTTGTGATTTCAATTATTATTGTGAATTATTATAAAGGTTTGGAGATTTCAGTTTTGGCTCCCATACGTTTAGAGCCAAGGAGAGCTGCACTTGTGCAAGAGAGAGGGAAATATAAATATTGGGGTAAAGAGGTGGAAAAACTGTGTGCGCTAGCGCATTTGATTCGCTACAAGGCAGAGCTCTTCCTACTTGAAATACATACGTAGTTTGATAGAGTCAACATGAAAAATTCAATGCCATGGCCGGGATTTGAACCACGGATCTCATATATTTCCCCGGGGAGTCAAATGGATAATTTAATGACGACACGTTGGCCATTGTAGCTCAATGGCTTATAGCGACTGGACGGAAACCAGGAGATCCGTGGTTCAAATCCCGGGCATGGCATTGAATTTTTTGTTGACTGTAACCTTAGCCTATATGCGGCTAGAATGAGGAAATTATTAATTTCCATCAATTAACTAACATAGGTAGTTTATGCATCAGTTTAGGATAGTACTGAAGCAGATATTCAAGTGTCGTGCATGGTGGCAAGGTAACTCTTACAAAGGGTGCTTTGGATCTTGCGATAGTGATTAAATATTGCTTAGGTAACATTAAACCGTCTCTGACAAGAAAAACGTTTTGTCACTCCTGATGTATGTTTAGTATTCCATTAACGTTTGTTTTATTCGCTGCTCTTCCTTCGCTCTGATCCCGAAACAAACCTTCGTTTATGGATTAATGTAGATTAAAGTATTTTCATATCATAACAGTATGAGACAATGCGTGGAAATGCCCTTTTTTGTTTGCTGTTTACGGATGGTCATTATCTCCTATGGTTTTCAAGGTTCCATTCTCTATCAGAAGTCAAAAGCCGCTAACGTTTTTATTCTTTTATTGACCTCTTTATCAGTCTTGAGGTTCTTTGCGTGCCATAATTCTACACAAAGGACCTCCGGCTTTACTACCCTTTCAAAGGACGTCATGGTAAAGACTTTTACGCTGAAAAAATCCTTTGCCCTCCACCATGTTTGAATCCACGACCTCGTGAACTAGATCATGAAAAGTAACTAGTATATTACTCTTAGACCACAGAGAATGATTAACTGTCATTGTGAGTCATCCTTTCCAGCCGCCCTGCTAAAATATTTTCACACTTCTCCCCATTTTCCGCTTGCTTAGACATGAATATTTTCATAGAAAGGTGGCATAAAATGGACATAAGTGTGCACTATTAAGAGATTGGCTCATTCAGAGCTGATTACGGATGGAAAGGTGTTTCTGCTAATTTTAAATAAATAAAATCACCTTAAGAAACCAGTGACAGAGACGTATTTCGTTGAGGTCTACTGTGAAATTATTTCTTAGAACACTATATAACCGAATGTGAGGAGGTTCCAGTATGGAGAAAAAAGGTCTGGGAAGGAAAATGGGAGAAAGTAGAGAAGAGGATAGTAGCTATAAAAATGTTAACGGACAGGGAGAAAAAGAAGGTAAGAAGTATTGGTGAGTTTTTGCAGAAAGTAAAAGAAATATGGGCCAGAAATGTAAAAAATATACGAAAGGATGAGCAGGGGGAAGAAAAGGACTAATTAAGTAATCAAGGAGGTATGGAGGTTAAGAGCTACCTGACAGAGCAGAAGACCAGGCTGTCATACAAGCCAAGGTAGCAACAAGGAAACGACAAATGAATATAGCCAAAAGTTGTAAATTGTAAAATTTTGGAATATGCACACTAAATATCAATATCAATATCTCAAAGTGGCACTCCTGTAACACATTTGGCACGTGACAACCTGGACGATGTTTTGCGCTGTTCTCATTTGAGCAGTTGCAATAATTATTGTTTTGTCGACAAACTGTCTTTTATCACAGACGTAATGAATTTTCAAACTCAGCTAAATAAACATTTCAAATTGACATATTTAATGGTTAAATAAAATATGCAACTTTAGGTGTATTCTGAAATTTTAGTACATACACAAATTGTTGTTATACGCTTCTCTTAAAATTATATTTAAAACGGGCATGTTCTATTTTACATGAAGGCAAGTACAGCCATGAACATTTGTTTTGTTAATGTTACTGCACCATCACTTTTGGTTCTTATATGAAATAAGTCAATATAACAGACATTTAAGTGAACATATACTTAGGGCTTTGTGGTATATGTAAATCTAAAGAAATCTGTTTTCTTTTTACTCTCTGTTATTAAAAATAACTATTTATATAAGGGCAATGGGAGAATTATCTGCATTAATGTCAAGAGTGATTGGGAAAATATTGATAAATTCAAAAGCGACGGAGTCGCGAGGGAAATTATCTAAGGATTTGTGTTTGTTCAGACTATTTTACGAATGAATGAATAATTTGGATTATTATGTTGTGTTATCATTAGTTCAGCATTCATGTATAAATTTGTGAGTTTGCATTACATTACAATTGTTCACTACAACTGGATTCTGGCCTACTGAGAAAATGTGGTAGGCTTTTATTTGCATGACTGCAAGAGACACCTATCAGAAACCATAGAGCTTATATTGTATTACTCCATGTACTACAGAGAGTTGTAGTGCACAATAGAGATTCTTTCATAGAGGTGTCGTTGACGAGTCATCCTTCTCCTAAGCCTTCGACGTTTTGCCATTCCGGGCCTATCCCGCACTGGCATTATGATGGACTTACAATAGACGGTCCGTAGATGTTGGTTAATTTTTATGAAGTATCACAAACGGTAGGACGACAGGGAGGATATGTTAATTATAAGAGACTATAGAGCTTATGATGGGCCTAAGGTGAGTATAGGACGTTTGCAGGTTTCCCCTGCGTCAGTGTCATTGTCCAAGGCCTCAGATAAGCTGATTGAATCTGTAGGGAAGACGGGAATAGACTTTATGAGAGAGCTTGAGGATACAGTCTTTTAATTTTGGAAATGATAGGTCTGAATGAATGTTGTCATTTCGAATGTACCTTTAAGCAGTTGCCACTCAAACATATCGATTCTGAAATATCTGAAGTTTGTGGAGGTGAGTTTTTGCAGCTGCGTCCCAGACCAAGATATTAGAACGTATTCATTTATTTATAACTAAAAATGTGTTACGAGGTTTGACTTAAGGACAGTGGGACGTGTGAATGGCTCAAAAAATTGATATTTTGTTCTGTCTTATAAAAATCTCCACGATTTTGCGAATCCAATGATATATTGCATTATACGTATTCTTAATATTTAAGCCCTTTAAATGGGTATTTAAGTATGGAGTCACTATGTCCACGCCCCTTTTAAATACATACATAACCATTGAAATTAAAATTGTTATAAATTTGCGATTTGTGGCAGCGGTAAATTTTATGCTTGTTGTTGGTATCTCTGCTGCAGATGTGACTGCATGGCTATTTGCAGAGAGCTCTCACAATATGGCGAATTGTTTACATATGAATTATATATGGGTTATAGTTGCAGTTTTGTTTACAGTTCAAATTATCGACTTGAGTGTTATTTATTCAAGGTGATTTGAAGCTTCGCTATAAATATGGGTAGAGTAAAGCGTTTTGGTTGGAGAAAAGCAGTGTTTTCTCACAAAAATACAAAAAACAGTGACATTGAAAGTGTATCTAACTTTCCTAGTTGCAGTAAATTTTCAGCTTCTAGAAATAAATTGTCTCACATTCAACCAGATGATGACAACAGCTTTTGCGTAGATAACAGTGGAGCCCAGAAGAGCTTTGTAATTGTAGAGCTATCATTGTTATCCAAACTGGTGTAGAAAAGTACAGGACTATGGTGCAGGAATGTTGTAACTTTTGGTGAGTTAGCTGAAAAACCTGTTGTTTTAGTTTTTTGCATTTTCTCACAAGTTGCAATTTTACATGTTTGGGTACATATTTCTCAGAAACCACTAATGTTAGAGGTCTGAAACTTTTTGTACTGTCACAAAACATTATGTTTAATAAAATGATCGTAAAGATATTTTCAGGTAAAACATTTTTAATTTTTAAAAATTTAAAATCTGTGCATTTTAAGGGAAAGAATAATGGTATCAAATTCAACATATTTGTCTATATACTTCACTATATAAAAATTCTAACACGGTCATTTTATGAATCACGGAGTGCTTTATTTCTCCTAAAAAATTGGATCCTTTGTGAAAACAATTATGGCGGTTATGTGTAACTAAATAATAACACGTGTTTAGAAAATTTCTTTTGTTGACGTTACCATAGAAAGCATCTGAGAAAAGTTATGAATTTATATTACATGCTTTGCTTTATCAACATATTAAGAAATAGTTGCTTGTTAGAAGGTATGAATTTCATTGCCCTGTGACAAAGCAAACCCATGAACTTTGATTTTTCAAAAGTGTGTAGTTAAACGCAAGCATTCTGCTTTCCACGCGACCCTCTGTCCTTAATTGAAATAAACCTTTAAGAAGAACAATTTTCAAAATTTATGTCGGATGGATTTGTTATCACCGAGATTGAGAGTATAAGTTGTCGAAGTTGATGGTATATTCCTTAATTTATTAATAATCAAAGAATAGAACTGTCACCAAACTTTTCAGCCATTTTGACATTTGAAAGTCGCGCTAACAGTCGAAGTTCCATGAGATGTATAATCCTTTGTCTGTACGTACACATGCAAAATGTATTGTTGTCGGGTCCAAGGGTGCGATAATAAAATATTTCACGCTGTTTAGTATGATTTCATGAATCTGATTGGTCGACTTCAACCCGAGCAATATGAGGGAATTAGTCTGGATAAATGAATACTTAGTGTTAATATCTTCCAATAAATCACTTTGTACATATACCGATCAACTTCGAAAATAACACATTTTATATGCAAAGGCCCTGACCCGGCCCGTTGCGAACTTCTCATATCCTTAGGTAGCTGGTGCGCTGCTAATAAAGTTATCTGTACTTGAAGCACTTCCGCCGATTATATGAAATGTTGATGTGAATATTAATAAACCTTCTCTACGTATCCATCAAAATATTGGGATTTTATATATAATATCACTACCTCTCCAATCCGGATGTATTGTTTTCATAAATATGCTAATAACATAGAAGAAATCTCTGATATAGGACAGCATTACCACATTGTGGCAAAGGCGCCAATTTTTCTAAGTTTTGGAGCTAAAATTGAGAATTCCACCACAGCCACCATGACGAATACATTCAGGTTATTGAGATTTTTCTTTGTTAATCATTGTGTCATAAATTATTTTAAAACCTTTAGATTCTGGTGGCTTTTCTATAAATTATTTCATTAAAATAAACCTGCAGCACAGTGTTGTCCTGTGTGAAGTTGCAGTTAGATCATTTGCAGACGATTTTAAAATAATTTGATTTTCTGCACATAAAGCTTTAATTGATTTGTACAGTTTGTACACTTCTGACCTACCGGAAGTAGAGTAGTATTTAGGATTCTAATAGCATTGAATTGGAGTCAATTAATGTAATGTATCTCTACGTTGCATTATGAAGCTCTTAAGGTGTATAATGATCTTCCGTTTACAACTTACATTCTTAATGTCATAAAGTCGCAAATTTTCAGATAGCGGCTGAAACATTTTCTTATATTCACTGTGAGTTTGAAGTATAGGCTAAAACCTTAATCTCCACCCAACAACAATCCAACTTCTGGAAATGCTGCATGGCATATAGAGGAGAGAACAGTTGAAGAAAGAATAGTCTGTATAAATGTTTCAATGTTCTTTATATAATTACAGTAAGATAAACGTAAAATGTTTGCAGCCTTATTTTAGTCCCATAATTTTAATAACATTTAATAACATAAATAAGTAATGCAGAAACCATTAACACATTGAAAGAAACGATATTCTAACTTCAGGGCTATATCTCTGGAGAGGGCATAGTCTGACATCATCGAGAAAAATTACCTTATCAGTTATTGCCGGCTCTCTGATTGTTAGTTTGGGTGGCTCAGTGGTTTAGATCCTGGCCGACTGATCCCAAGGCCTACTTAAAATTCCAGCCCATTCTTTGACCGGTAGTGGACGAAACTTCGGAACAGCAGCAGCATGGAATTATTCTGGCAATTCACGGCTTTTGTCGTTCAACAAACAAAATATATATTTTGGTAAATTAATTTATAATGTTAGTCATTTTCTTAACTTTTAACATTATTTAATGTGTTCTACTATCAAAGTCGATTACAATATAAGTATAAAGTAAATAAATCAAAACTTCCTTTTATGATGCCGTTGAAATGTTTAGGCACTTCAATATGTACACCAATGCAAATCTGAACAGTTAAAATAAGGATTATTGTGGGTTTCTGCCTCTCTCATATTATATCCCAGTATATGCTAGATGGCCATCAAAAATGCTTATGTAAGAGCGTTTATCTTAATTTCTGTTGAAATTTTGCATCAGGACCATTTATGTATATATTCCATGCAAGAAAGTGTAACTAGTTTCCAATTCAGTACTCTGTGAAATGGAGCAATTATCTATATTTTCAGGAGTAACAGGCATTTTCTACTCCACGATAATCTCAATTTATGGGTTAAAGACCTTTCCGTAAGCATGTGCTTTCCTAGATGCAATGTCTTCTACTTCAATTACAATAACTTGTAAATGCTCTTAATATTTACTTATTTATGAATAAAACTGATAATTTTATTTGCGTTTTAGCCACATATCCCTCAGCAAGAATTGGGAATTCCGGGGCAAATTAATAGATAAAATCGGTGGACTTCCATTTTAGTTTAGAAACAAAGACACCATCAAACACAGGGATAGCAAATTTTAGCTTTATAACATTAGTACAGTTATGATCAATATTTTATATGATTCACAATTGTTCGATCGAATTTATTGAATCTTATGTTTGATTATCAGTTGATATCGTAGTTAAGAAGTATTTATCGCTACCATAAAACCATGATAGTGCCTTACTATTCCGCTTTGGACATACATTTAAGTTAAACAGCGAATATAATAATTTGGCTTATGCTCTGCAATATATCTGCTTAAAGAAAGTGTAAGAAAGATTTACCCACGACTATCTTTATACAAGATTATAAATAAACAAACATTATTTTATGTCAATGTGATCAGAAAAATCACAATTGTGCAGAAAAAACTTCAAAATACTGTTATTAAGCCAAGTAGAATACAGAACTACAAAAGTATGGCTGTTCAGGATTCAAAGAGGATCCAAAATAAATGTAAACAACAGAGTTATAACAGGTATACAAAATATACATAAGATGAAAATAACTACCAAGATAATAACGATAATCAATAGACTATTAGATCGACTTAATGTCAACACATTAAGTAAACCCTCTGACTAGTCCACAATTAATAGGAGCACAAAGCAACCAGCTAGCCTCTGTGGTTGGAGGGAGCGGGGGTAGCGTGTGTGGCTCTCATTCAAGATTGCTAGTTGGAATCTCTGTCAGGGTGAATTTTCTAGTTAAAGCTAGGTTTGTAGTGCGTAGGCTTTCAAGTTCGGGGTCATTAACCAATCATCCGAGCCTGTAGGCTGTGGCCTAGTGGAAAATCTTCTTCCAAAAGTTTCGTTCGAAACTGTGTCAAACATGCTCAGTGGCGTGGCCGTATCACTCTCGTCGTACTCTCGGCTGCGACTGATAAGGAGCCTCTTTTTTTTTAAAAAAAAAATATGGAGGTGGCCCCACACCGCCGCCCCCTGTGACGATCATCGGCCTAGAAGAGGCTACATCGTCTCCCCATGCACATGCGGTTAGTAACTCAACATGCAGCTTCGGAGAGGTGCTTGGTTAATATTAATCATGCAGTTGCGTTAGGGGAGGGTACAGAGATAGTCGGGTTCCGCGGAGGCACCCCGGTTAGTACAGGCAAGTGCTACTATTGCTAGCCTACATGCATGCTAGCGGGTCAGAAGAGTTCACCGGCGTCAGCCATGACAAGGCCCTGACTGGTGCACGGTGGTTAGTCCGTGCAGTTAGCTAGATTAGGTTAGTGGTAAACATAAGAAAAAAGCTACGGCTTGGCTACACTATTAGATTAGGGTTAGTTATGTTGATACATTAAAGAGGTAAGTGGCATGGTGGGACTTTACCGGCGGGAGGTGTGGTTGGTGTCCTTTCTCGGTGAATCCTGTGGGGCAGTAATAGTACGTTTTTCGTCTGATTTAAACTGGTACCAGGTATGGTTTAGGCGCTAGAAGGTCATTAGAGAATTACGACAACAGTTACTGTACTAGTTGCTGGAGCGATTGGAGAACTGCGTCTGCGGGAGTATCATTAGAAATGTCACGGTCGAATAAGGAGAGAGGGCGTTTGTACTTATTGGTGGAAGTGTCATAGGAACCGAGTGATCTTATCAGTGGATTACGATTTTTGGTGCAATTGTTATATAGATCATGAGCTAGTTTCTTGATGAATTGCTCTATTGTATGCATTCTGAGTTCATGGTGAAGGATTTTCGCTGGTGCTATGGGCGGCACTTTGGCTATAATGCGGAGTATTTTATTTTGGAGTGTCTGTAGCTTATTTATGTGACTTTTGGCGGCATATCCCCATACCGGGGCAGCGTAGGTAAATATGGGGCAGAACAGTGTTTTGTATAGTGTGATTCCAGTATGTAGGTGCAGTTTATTACAGTAGTTTATGAGAGGGTATAATTGGCGCAGCTGCGCCTTAGTTTTAGCACGTACATTTAACACGTGTTTGTTCGAGGTCAGACCCTGATCCATAAAAACGCCCAGGTATGTTGCTGTATCTGACCAGGAAATTGCTTGGCCGAAGAGTTGGAGTGGTGGTAAGTGGTGTGCACGTTGCCGGTGTTTGACCCGCTTGGTGAAGAACATGGCCTTTGATTTGGTAGGGTTTACCTTAATGCGCCATTTGGTCAGCCTGTTGGAGTGTTCATTAAGTGCACTTTGAAGGCGCATGGAGATGAACTTCGGGTCTCCTGATTGCGCCATCAAAGCAGTGTCGTCTGCGTAAATTGAGAGAGTAGTGTTGTATGTCTTTGGGATGTCATTCATGTAGATTGTGAAAAGAACTGCGACGAGGATACTCCCTTGCGGGACCCCGGCCAGAATCGGGCGGACGGTAGAAGAATAGGAATTGACACAAGACACAAATTTGCGGTTATGTAAATAGTTAGCAATGAACTTTATTGCGGTATCTTGGGAATTGTACTTGCTGAATTTTCGCAGTAAACCTTCGTGCCATACCCGGTCGAAGGCGCATTCCATGTCCAGGAATACTGCGCCTATGCTTTTACGGATGTTAAAACCGGAGGTTACGTGTTCGGTGGTGCGAAGGAGTTGTAGGGTGGTGGAGTGTTGTGACCGGAAGCCGAACTGCTTGGGTATCAGTATGCTATGCTTTTAAAGATGTTTGTTGAGCCGTTTAAGAATCACCTTCTCTAAAAGCTTGCTAAGGGTATTGAGGAGTCTGATGGGTCTGTAGTTCTGCGGATTCGTGTGACCTTTGCATGATTTTGGGAAATGTAGAATGCGGCCAGTTTTCCAGCGGTCCGGGAAGTATCCGGTGCGGAGAGTGAAGTTAAAGATGGCTGTCAGGGCCAGCAGGGCCTAGTGGAGTAGGTTCTTAAGGGCTGTATTAGGGATACGGTCTGATCCTAGGGCTTTTTGTTCTTTAGGTGTTTTATTAACCAGGCACTTTCAGACGGGCAGGTCTATCTGAGGTGATTGAATACCGGCTGCGTTCGGTAGTTGGCTGTCAGGGTCAATGTTTCATTGACAAAGTATGGGTCTACGGGTTGGGGGTTTGGGACAAGGGTTTCTTGCAGTGCATCTGCAAGGGCCTCTGCTTTTGCTGCATCCGTGGAGGCGATGTGTTGGTTGTTGTGTAGTGGTGGTATGGTTATGGGCAGTCGTGTGAGGCGTTTTGTAATGCGCCAGACCGTTGGTGGTCTACGTCGAGATTTGCTAGTGTCGTGTTCCATTGCTCGGTTATGTACTTTGAGGTCTCTTCGTGTATCGTGTGGTTTAAGTAGCGGAGCAAGTCAAGGTCTGCGGTGTGTCATGTTCGCTGCCAGCGGCGCCTGGCTCTATTACGTTGTGCAGTCAGTTGTTGAATGTTGAGTGGAGGGGCGGGGCCACGATCGAAAGGGAGCATAATCGGTGCTGCCTTGGTAATAGCGTAGCCAATGGTTGCCTCCAGATGTTTTACAGCCTGGTCTAGGTCAGCGTCCGCTGTAATGGGGTCGAGTTTTAGTTCGTCTATTATGGTGCTTGAAAAGACATTCCAGTCCGCTTTGTTATAGTTATGCCTTTGGGGCCTGGGAGTTTGCTCCAGAGTGCCATTAACTGTTATTAGAACAGGTAGATGGTCCGATGAGAGGTCGTTGGCGGCGTGGATGTCAATGTTAAAAGTTCTTTTGCGAGCTAGGACTATGTGTAGGATGTCTGGTAGTGTTCGTTGCTGATATGGAATGAATGTTGGCTCTGTAGGAGCGTAGATAATAAAGTCAGACTGGTTTTCAAACAGCAGGAGTTTGTTACCCGGTACGTTAGCCTCGATTTTACGGGAAATTTATATGCCTTCTGAGTGGGCGGAGCCATCTTCCGGCTGGTGTACCCCTTCGTGATAGGTTCGGCCGCTGCGTGGGCTCGACTGTGGAGGGGACTACTTTTATCAAAAGTGGTTGGTACCTATGAGTGGTTGTCTCAGCGTCTTAAACCAAACAAGGCGGTGGGGCCGGACCTTCCAACACCCCTAATGCTCCGCGATCTTCCCCTCAACGTGGTTCTCTTCCTAACTAGGGTTTTGAATATGTGTATTACCCTTGGGTAATTTCCACGAGAGTGGAGGGCGGCCCGGATGATTTGCATATTGAAACCTAGGAAGAATCCGATTCATCGTTCCAGCTACCGATCCATTAGCCTCCTTTCCAACATCTCGAAATTTCTCTAGGGGTTAAATCTCACCTGCTTGTCCCCAATATTGGGAGACATTTAGCCATTCTCAACCATCAGTTTGGTTTACGTCCTGGGCACTTGACACTCCAGCAGTTATTACGTGTGGTGGAGACCGCTGCCCTGTGCTTCCAGGAAGGCGCCTTCACGACTGCGGTTTCATTGGATATCGAGAAGGCCTTCTCTATGACACGGCATGCCGGACTCCTATGCAAACTGATCCACCTGGGGCTCCCAACACAAATGATCAACATCCTGCACACTCCTTGCGACACCGCACCTTCAAAGTCACAGTCGCGGAAAAACATCAAAACTAAGACCAGTGAGAGGCGGGGTCCCCGAAGACTCTATACTATATCCCTCCCCATTCAATTTGTTGTTGTCGTAATTTATGTCCTCAATTGATAAGTCATACCGGACGATGAATGGAATGGGTGAAATGATGTTCAAATGGGCCCAGGGTGCATAGCGCATAGAGTTACCCAACATTCGTCTTTCAGGATAAGGGAAACCCCCGGAAAAAACATTATCCAGGTAACTCACCCTGACCGAGATTCCAACTCGGGACCTCTTGAACGTGAGGCAGAAACTCCACCAGCTACGCTCCAGAGGCGGCCTCTCCCTTTTCAATGTCTTTATGGTAGAATTCCCCACAAAGCCCTGAGTCGAAATGGCACAATACGCTCACATCGTACTTCTGTTCTGCAAAGCCAAACACATAATCAGAGCCTTCAACCCCTTACAAACACACCTCCGCCTCACACAGCAGTGGTGTCGGCGTTGGCGGATGTAGGTTAACCCGGACAAAAGCCACGCCATACTTTTCAGAAAGCGCCACATCCCCGCAGATTGCCCCAATTTCAGCTTCCGAGGTCGAATGATAGAGTGGACTAACTCTGTCCAGTACCTAGAAGTCAAATTGGACAGAGGTCTAACTTTTCGCCAGCACATCAGGGACCTTTCGGCTTAGGTGCAGGCAGCAATTGCTGGGGTCGACCTCCATGCCGGTTGGTCTGAAGTTATACCTCTTCCGAGCGCTGGTAATTTCAGTGATGCTATATGCCTGCGAGATCTGGGGCATTGCCGCAGATTGCTGGTTGGCATGTCTTTAACATGCACAGAACAGAGGACTTCGGTCTATATATTCTGTGGGTCATTTTATTTCCTATGTCTCGGGTACCCGAGATAACCCAGGAGCTAATGCTAACAGCAGCTAAATCTGAGCTCCACATAATTCTTCTAAGCTGGCAAAATTTTTCCAACCAAGTAATAAACAAACTTTAAAAATTAAAACACCAGGTTTGCAAGGTATTGCATCAATTTCCACAACCTGAAGGTACAAAATTTTAACCTCAAAATCAAAAATCCATCTCAAAACCCACAACATATGCTATAAAACCCAAAACATAAAACCTTATCTGCGGTAAAACCCTTAACGGATGAGCACGCAGCATAGACCTTCTGGCTTTATACAGCCAGCCAGCACTACGGACGGACGAATGTTTATTGTAACTACTGCTGTTGGGGCGTTCAAGCCTAGGCTTTTGTTCGGTCGGGTTACGTACGTGTGTTCCTTAAAGCTGGATACCAAGCTTTATTTAACCCCTAGGTTTCTTCTTTCCTGTTGAGGTTATGACTTCCCGGCTTAAACGAGTCATATCAGCGGAGGATAGAACGGTCATATCAGCGTAATGTATGATGTGTTCCCATGGAGCACTTAATACGTGTTCTGCGACCGCAGATTTTTCTGGTTGTCCGAGACGGCAGCACCGATAAACACGCGCATTACGCTCCGTAATGCGCGTGTTTATCGTGCGCTGATTTGTCCCTGTGTCTATATACAGAGCCACACGAGCATGGAATCCTGTAAACATCCACAGAGGAGATAGGTTCTTTTGGGTCCTTAGATGAGCGTAATAAGTTTCGTATCTGTTGTCAGGATTTGTTGTGTTGTTGTAGACGGCGTGATTTTTCACTAGACCACGGCCAACAAGCGCGAATAATCATTATAATTATCTATCATAAAGCTAAATGGTTTTCTGTTTCTTTAGATTTTACGACTTCCTGACAAATGAATGCGGATATCATTTCACCAATGTTGAAGTACATTGAACAAAAAAGAATTCCAAAGCATGCCATATTATTTAGTACCTCAAATACGGTAGTATGGGTTAACTTTGAAAATAGTTAAATACTTCGGATTAATGTCAAATAGCCAACATATGAATGATAAAACTAAATATGTCTGTGCAGTCCGTTTGATCCTGTGTGCTTTTCGCTTCGATTCATTCTGCATTCATACCATAATGATGAACGGTTCCTTCCTCAAAATTTATACAAACGCGGAGGGATACAACATTCCTTATTTTCATCAAGTTAGATGTAGTTCGACTCCATATAATCAGTTGCATGGGGATATTTAAGAAAATAAATGAACTAAAATAATAATAAATTGTTATACAATGTAAGCAGAATGAGTGATCTCCTACCCGTCAGCTTTATGTGCAGGAATGGGATGCTGGAAGTCCAGGATACGTTGGAAGAATTTGCTTTAACGTTTTCGTAATTCCAAATTGAGCTTTTAAATGTTTATTTTTGGAAGAGGAAAAACGTTAAGTTACAGTGTTAATTTTGAACTTGGCTACACTAAATCTTCTTATGCTATTTTTAACTTCAAAAACACCCGAGAGGCAATCGTGTAATTCATAGCGGAATCAGATACTGCATGGACATTGAAATCTTGCCCAGTAGAATATGGGCATAGGTACTGGGGATAATTCAGTTTCCTTACCCATCTCTGGTCTGAACCTGCATCTGTCTGAAGGTTATTAAAGGGTATCAATACTCATGGAAACCAAATATTTCCTTTGCAAGGCGCACTTACTATATCTGCAGGTAGAGATGAGATTTGCTAATGGATCACATCGCTTGATGTTGCGCAAGGATCAAATATGTTAGTGCTCCGTTTGCTACAGAGGTAAGTCATAGATGGTCGGACTTTCATCACTTTGTAGATATGATAACAGGATTATCAACTGTATTGTTAGCTATGGCTTTTATCATTATAAATGGAGTTTTTATTTCATGGTTTTTAAAATAGAGGTATTCATGATTAATTTAATATAAAATTTTAATTAAAGTGAATTAGAGGATATACAAGTTTATGAACTCAGAATGACTATAAATTTGCACAGTAATTTCCTGGGTACTATTTTGTGTTTGCATTTGGTATTCAATACTTATGAAAATAAAATACGTTTTCCTTAATGTATTGATGTTCATATTACTAAATATTTTAAAGTGTTCCAATTCTGTATTCCTTTATTTTTCTTGGGAGCCACGTTAACATGGTATGTTAGTAATAGAAACAATTATTTCATTTAACACGGTTTACTCGTATTATGAACTGTAAGGGTATATGCTTTTTGAGTATCTAGCTAGCCTTCTAGATAGCGTATGTTGTAATTCCCCGAACCAAAATTTAGTATTTATGTTCTCGGTTATAGGTACTGGGATTGGGATTTCATTACGGACCTATTGTTCCTATGCCCCCAATTGGAGGAAGGATGACACGAAGGAGACGGTGCAGCCGGCACAATTAGCCACGACAGTACAAGGACAGGATCCCTACAGTTCACTTAAATAGAGACTTCCCCAAACAGACCAACAACGAAACTCGCTTCCCTACATCGGGACGGCAACGAGCCCAGCAGCCGAACCCTAATGGTCCCAGGCAGGCGATCCGAGACCCAGAGGTCCCTGCCTAGCGGTCCCGAAATGGTCCCAGCAGAGGAGCGGAGACCGGCAACCGACCTACCGGAGGAGAAAGTAGTTTTCCTCAGAGCACATCATCTTGCCATGCACCGCCGACACTCCTGCCGACTCTTCTCCCCTGAAAGAGACCACCAGATGAGAGATGATGTGAAATAATAATGGAGAAGAAATGGAAGAACTGGAAATTCGGGATTAATCTACCCAATATTCGCCAACAGACCCGATAAACCCCTGAGAAAACCCATGGGGTCAGGTAGGTCGGACACGGGAATGGAACTCGGACCTCCCGAATGCGGGCCACAGATAAAACCGCCTGAACCATCCTGCTCGGTGTTATAGGTACTGAGTGAGTGTTTTATTGCATTATTCGTAATTTATAGTTATTGTGTTAGATTATAATTTTTTGTTAATCTTGGACCGGATATTATTACTTTTCCGGTATCATTTGTCCGGTATGTGGATAAGATATTTGATAGAAAGTAAAGGATGTTTCATTCTGGTAGAACATTCTCCATCGTTTATTTTTTCAATGTCTTTGATTGGCTTCACGTGATCTTTCGTAAGCGCTCTTTTTATCCAGATGCCTTCCTAGAAACCTCTGAAATCCTAATGCGAGATTGATTATTGATTTTTGTGAATAATTTATTATGATTAGGTTATTTGGTCAAGGTGTCTGATACAATCCTACTGTTTTCGAAGTATCATTTATTATTATAAGTCGATGGTACTTAAATATATTAAACGAAGATTTCAGTAATTATAAATACCTGCAGTGCTACTTTGAGTTCCTGAACACTTTATTGCTATACTATATTTAATAAAATAAACTATCAGTAATTTCTCGTTCACTATTACAGAAGTAATATATTCTTTCATAATTTAGTGTTGTAAGCGCAACTAATAAAGCCAATGTTATTTATGTACAATAAACTTGTTGTTCATTTGCTTAAAATGAATATTGTGAAATATGTATCAACGTAACACCATTATTTTTTTATAAGTGAACAGTGATAATGGTAACCCTTGGTCGGCAAGTTTGATGTGATGAAGAAAAGAAGCAGCCATTAAACCAGTTTAAAATGGGCATTCCAGTGACATTAGAACCATCCTTACGCCCATAGATATCCACGCATACCCTGTGGTAAAGTGCCCTACCCTGTTCTACCTTAAGCAGCTACAGTCCTTGCCAAAAAACCATCCACTCACTAAACGAAGCTTCTTACCAAAACACCATGCAGAGAAAATACCTGATCCAATCACCGCGGTTATTAAGCCCAGACACTTATAGATGTTTAACTCCCTAGTGAGAAGAATAAATGCCTTAAATAAACTGCAATAGAAACTTTTTGATAATGCTATTACAGTCAACATTCCGTTCCCAGTGACAGTTTCAGCTATGTCTCAAGAGCATGTAACAAATTTTTTTACGTGTCATCCTTCTTGTATTGCAGCTGTACCATAACCCACTTCCGCTGCCACAGCCTCACTACGCATAGCCCAAGTTAACTGCCAATACTGGATGTTAACCTGACAAATACTACAGAGAGAACCAATAAGTTGAACGTGGGAGACATTGCAAGCTAAAGCTCTAACTAATATTTGTGGGACATCCCTGTAAGAGGTGAAGTGCGATAGAAGGAGCAATACCCTTGAGAAGGTAATAATGATTTGACAACTCTAATTTATTATTTTTCTCTCTTCTTTTCTCTGGGGAAATCTTCTCTCAGTAATCACCTGGTAGTAAAGACCTGAGAATGGCAACTAGAGAGAAAATTCAGCTAAATTGTGTGAAATTATTCTTAATATCATGAGAATATTTGATGCGAACTTTTTGGATGCCATATTCCGTATCTCTACGTCTGATATGAGCATAAATTAAATTAATTTAAGAAGTAGCCCTCTTTATATATAAAATTTACATGATCAAACCTAAGAAACAAGTAGTCATTATTTTAATATAAATTCTATATTGAAAAATGTCAAATATGCTGAATTCATAGACCTTCTTTGCTCGTTCTTAGACTATACAAACAAAGGCTTACACTGCTCTTAACATCTAATTAAGTATGACAAAATTTCATTGTGTATTTAGACATTTTGTTGTATGTAAATTAATTTCTAAGCCTATTCATTTTCCTATTCATGAATTTGCACATAATGAAATTTTGAATGTCATTTCTATGTTATTATACCCTCAGTTCACATAACGTGAGCATTTGCAAGTTATGAAAACTGAGGATATCATAACATGGGAATGACCTCGTTCTAGGAGTACTGTTCTAGCGAGATATGATCCGCACACCCCGGAATTTGAGTCATCTCGCTTGTACATGACTATGAAATCTGAGAGCCTAACTTACCCGTCTAATGATGGCGTAATTAGTTTATATAGCGCAATTTGAACCAGAACTCCATGCTTTCTGAAGAATGGTGCTGTATTTCCACCGATAAGTTATTGCTCACTTATAAACAGAGAAAAGATGCTGTAGGTGTATTCTGTGGAGTTTACCATACACTACACTAATGAACGTAAGAATGTGACACAAATTTTACTTCAACTGTTGATACACTGTAAAAATTGTATTTTGCATTCCGTTGGTATTTAAGAAGTTGCCTTACACATCTGTTTAATATATCTTGCACAGTAAACAATAGCACCAGGTTTAACTAACCACGCACATAATCATAAAACCAGTAAGACACCAACGACATTTCAATAAATAAGGTGAATATCAGAAGAAGACAAAAGACAATCATGTACTTATGAAATGTACATGCAGTAACATATACATGTCATCTCTCTCACATCTTCAAAGGATAAGACTCAAGGAACTTCAAGAACATCATCACTATATTAAACTGAAAATGATAGGAAATGTTTTCGAACATTATTTCCTCAAAGGTGTCCCTAAAGGTGTTCCTTCTTATCGTGTAAGGATTCTTAAAGGACCCTGCAAGTGAAAAAAAGTCTCAAAAATTACAAAATTTAGATTTATACATTACAACTGTTCCCCAAACCTTCCTCTATTCAATTATGGTAAGAGTTTTTATTTCCGCCATTTTTAAAGGTCCTGCACAAGGTTGAAATTTTCAGGGCGTGGTCACTTAAACGTCTCCTTTCATCCTTATCCAGCATTTTGCTAATTCTGATTTCTCTCTAAAACTGCGTTCAAATCTTGCAGCATAGCTTCGTACTGCTATCTAGAGACAGTTTGGTATACTATTACTATGTATTCAATACAAAGTTTTTATTCAGAAAACACTGAAATACTAAAATACTATTGGAAAATTGAAATGTATAGGCGTGTTGAAATATCTGAGAACATCCTTGAATTCCCCTTCATCATAGAAACGTTTGTATGAATGCAAGATCACCAGAGACAAGGTTTCACTACACGAAACATGTCCATCTGTTAAATCACTCAAAATGTGTCCAATATTTTGTAACTATTTTGTAGAGTTAACCATTTCAAAGACATTGTTATTGGTTAAAATTCTAAAATTTTACATCTTTCTTTAATTACGTATTCTTATTCAATTTTACTTATTATACAGAAGGAAACCAAATATCAAACGTAGGTAAGCGAAAGGTTCATAAAATATTTGTCAGTCGTGTAAGCCTATATATTCCTACTTGCGTGTGTACTGAAGCGGCCCCTGTCACCTAAGAACACTGAGACGACATATAACCTGATACCAGATAAATAAATGATATATTTACAAATATAAATAAATTATGCATAACAGAACAGACGTATGCCACAATGCTGGCGTATAACCTGGAGATCGCCGCAGTGACAAGGCCACTCTACGAAGGTCAGTAAACCCCCCTTGTAGCCCCTGTAAACAAACAACCCTACTCTGTTGTCTGTTTTGCCCTCAAGGAAAATTTGGCACCTCTCAGTCGGAAACCAACCCATTGTCAAAATCCCACGGGTGCCTCTGACAACAGGCTATAAGATTTCGAAAGATTCGCGAACGCATGTCTTAGCATAAATTATTGCACGCGGACCGTTAGAGAAAGCGTCTCTGATGTTAGGTCCGAAACTGGAAATTCTCAACACTGATATCAAGTGGGGGTAATTCAAGGGGAGGGCGGAAACTAGGTTTTGCTAGTAAGAGCATTTCGGTCCTGAGTTCTACGTAAGACGGACGCGTATTCGGCGCCGCCTAAGAACTATACTTCCGCGTCATGCACAGAGACCAAGCGCAATGTTTAACAATCTCTCCAGTGAGCCTTAGCACAACGAGTAATGTATTGGGAGGATGATAAGAATATCCAATTTGACTACGCAGTGCTATTGCCTCCATGCTTCGCATCGCAATATTGACAGTGACGCTTAACTCAGCAACCACACCGACGACGACTTAACGATGGCGAGCGAAGGAGACTACGGACTACAATAAACTTCTGTCGACCAGTTCCGAGGTGTCATCATTCAACCCACAACCAGTCAGGACGCATCCACTCCTGAAGTCCAGATGAGAGTTCTTAGTCGGGAGCTTCATGTCACCTCGAACCGACTACAATCTCCCTTTCCTTAAACTCCTCCCGCCACCGATCCTTAAATGTAAGGCGTTGAGCAAAAGGGAGAGCTCGCCATGTTCCACAAAGGGTCGGACCGCCTCAGTACCTACAAATAAATATGTAATTAAACTTTTTAACATATATATGTATATGTATGTATGTAAATTAAGGTGACGAAGATCGATAGGTAAGCGTTTGTTAGAATAATCAATTCAAGAATGATTAGAGAAGTTAACGTGAGTAATACAGAAGAATATTTTATTAAGGGAGCCTCAAAAAGGGTGTTGAAGAACCATATTGAAATACACTCTTACCCAGTGAAAATGCGTTAAATGTATATCTTGAGTTAGGAGACTTGCGGTATATTGGTTCAAATGTTATGGGTTATTCTCGTTTATTACGCAACTGACTAATAATGATAATACACGGAAAAGCACAATACACGAAAGATAAGATACGATGAAAGCGATCCCTCTGGCACAAAGATTAGCTTTAAGGAAAATGGTAGACGAGTTCGAGTTTCCTGCACTTTTGTACGCCATTTGTGGGTTTCTATGTCATTTTAAATTTATATATTTTATTTTAAATTTATCAAAATTATTTATAACTCTCTCTAAAGGGTTTGAGTCCCATGTAATACTTTCACCTGCTTTACTTGAAATGGGAGGTGGTTTAGAGGGTGAACAAACATACCTAAAGTAAAGGATACAGATACAGACTTTATGTCAGTTTTATAGGAAGTGCTCGAAATGACAATTGTTGAGATCGGGGAAGGAACGATTGTTCTACTTAACTCAAAATCTCTGTTCTGTGTTTAAAAAGTCACATATTGCTATTATTTGGGCAGTTAGGTCCTCTTTTGAGGTGATAGAGGATATACAATATATTCATATACAATGGATTTTAGATGACCCCAGAAAGAGAAGTCATTTAACTTGCGATTTGGAGAGCTAGGTGACCAAACTCCAGTTGGACTTCCCTTTCCGATCCATCTGACAGCATATATATGTAAGCTTTCACGGCGAGCATTACTAATCAAGGGTTCGCGGATGATCAGCCGTGTCAAATTTATAAACGTCGAGTTTTCTGCCATTGTAAACTCCATGGCCTTCTTCGGATCCTGAACCCGCGAAGCCTTGATTAGCATATATATGGTTCAAATAATGTAGAACAGTCATGTAGAAATTGGATGTTGCTCCGTCATGTTGTAACCACATTCGAAGACGAATATAAAGGGGCGCTTCTTATAAAAACACAGATAAAATTTTCCGTGACTACTGGATATAAACATGCCCATTTAACCAAGGGAGAAGCAAATGCGGAAGATGTTCTGTGTTCCATGCGTTTAATGAAAGCACTTGATGATGACTCTTCTATGGCTCCACGGTACTATGCGGATTGACGTCGTCCCACACACAGCTGTTTCTTGAATTGAAAACTAGAGCATCCTGCTGAACATAGTCTCATTAAAAACAATACTGATGGGAGGAATTCTGGCTAGTGAAGTAAAATTTTGATAGCAACATTGTAAACGAGTGCCAAAGTCTTCCAGTCTTAGGAATTGCACCTTCTGTCTGTGAAATGGATGAAGTGTTCCTCATATATGGAATGGCGTACACTAATATGGTCAGCACTCAGTCACTGCACGTATAACAGGGCGTGTGCTGGTAGAAGGCTCTTCTGTAATGCATTTCAGAACATTCTCCAAGAACTGCATTGTACGTCGAGTTCGTGTATATCTCCTACGCCCCTATTAACCTGGCGGGTTCTTTTCAATCACAGACGTCTATATATGGACTAGAACGTTAGAGATGTGCTAACTACCGAAATACCATAGTGCTGCAGAAGCTACCCATTACTCCATAGTAAATATGGTATCTGTACCTTAATTTAGAAAAGTTATACAGTTAAACCATGATCAGTATTGCATTGTCAGGTGAATAGTCCCAGATTAGAGAGAACTTGGTGTCCTTAACCCTCGAGTAGTAGAGTGATAATTTCTGACGGGAAATGGTCCTAGATTAGAGAGCTCTTGTTAACCTTAACCCTCGAGTAGCCGCGTGATGCTTTGTGACGTGATTGGTCGCGTGGGCTACTTATGTAGCCCTGTATAAAATTTATTTTGTGAATTGTTTATAATTGTTTAGTTACCTTCGGGATATTTCATTATTTCTCTACAGTGTTTACTTACATTCAAATTGAGTTTTATGAAATGTTTCAAGATAATTTGACATATTAAAGTCTCCTATGTGTCGTGTAAAATACATGGTAAACTCGTTTATAGTGCTGCTTTACACTCATGAATCACTACGTTAGTAGTTAAAACAACAATATATGATACAGGTGGAATGTTTAGTAATAGTCTCAAAATATGACACAAGAACAAAATTACTATTTGGTTTACAATTCTTCTTGTAGACGCACTTTACACACCACCGTGGAATGACTATTGTAAATCTTTCTTTGACATATGCTGCAACCCTTCCTGGTAGACTTACCCTTGTTTTTTCCACATAAGTAGCGCCTAACTACCTTGTTGTGAAGCTGTGCGACTTGTGTTCTGCAAACGTCTTCAATTCTGAAAAAAAATCATGCACGTATTCTTAGTACTGGTATTGTGTTCAGTTCGGCTCTTCTTGCTAGTTGAGGCTTGGTGAGCTCCCAGGACATTGTCTCAAGAAACAAGCGTCGTTTGAACTTCTTATACTTCTGATTCGCAGAAATAATACACATGGCATTGATCGCATTGATGTGATCTTTCTCTTAGTAGCTATTGCAAAAACTATTACATTAGTGGTCGCGCGGCTACATATGTAGCACAGCTGTGCATAACTGAGTTTAATCCCAAATAACAAAAATACTGTCTCGCTAAAATGAATGCTTAGAACACATTGCATCAACAAGCCACCAAAACCCTCAGCACCATAAAAGCAGAAGCAGATGCGCACTTGAACACAAAATGGCGGGGTACATCTGTAGTTAACGCGACTGCTCCAGGGTTAAATGTAGGCCGCACCGTGGCTCAGTGGTTAGACCGCTTGGATCTCACCAAGGCGGCCCAGGTTCGACCCCAGACGACAGCAAATTGAGATTTGTGGTGGACAACACGACGCTGGGGCGGGTTTTCTCCGGGACCTATGGTTTACCCCGCCATCTCATTCCACCGGTGCTCCATCTTCATTTTATATACCATCAATCTCACCGCCTGATGTGCCGTATATAGTGAAAGCAGGCGTTAAACACTACACATTTCATTTCATTTCAGGGTTAAATGTCAAGAACACTTGAATAGATATTTCTATATGGAGAAAGAAGTTTTGCTTCGGGAAGCAATTTTTAATATATTGTAAACCAGTATTTCACCGATTTTGCTTTAATACACATTGATGGGCATCTGACTACGTTTATTAACAACAACTTCGTTGTGTTTAGCCGCAGAACATAGAAATTTTAAAGTAGTTATACTAGACACATATATAAGTGCGATGGGGAAGAACCACAAGGAAACAAAGAACGAAGAACGAAGCTAACGTGAAAGAATAAAGAAAGAACAAAATAAAAAGAAGGAAAGAAGGAAAAAGAAAGAAACAAAGAACTAAATAAAAAGAAACAAAGAACGAAATAATAAATAAACGAACGTAAGGATGAAATCAAATGGATTTAACCTGTATTCAGAAGCTACCAAGACTGACCACACATTATATACATCTATACCTACTTCCTACTGGATCAATATTCGTTCCATCAAGCTGAAAGGAAGATAATTATTTTACCTTCTTTATCTGGATTATCTTGTTCTCTGATTTGCACTTGGGTTTGCCTGTAATTCAGTGTTTCTATTCTACAAGCTCAACATTGCCACGCAGTTCTGTCGCACAAGACAGCCGGAGGGCGAAAGGGGTTTAGTGATACCACGTGGCATGAAACAAGCCAGAGTTACAGAGAGGCATTTGCTACATTATTGGAGAACCCTTGAGGCCTTCCAGTTTTACTTTCCCACTAACATACACACCCAGTGCAATAAAAATGCGAGTTTTAGATATGAACCACTCTTATTTATTAAACACCGTCCAGCCTATGGCCATTGAATTCTTAAAAAGGCTTCGTGCGTGGCGCTAACTTTCTGGAATTCCGGAAGTGATGCATAACATTGCCAGTGGAATAAACATAATAAAATTATTCGACTAATTATTTTAGATAATTATAGCAGTTAAACTTTAGACGTTTTTGCTTTTTATGTATCGAGCCTCTTAATAAAATAAAGACTACACAATATTTATATGAGTAATGCACAAACCTTAATCCTATGACAACAAAATAAGATTCCGCACAATCAGACCATTCAGTTAACCTTTCTGGAACATATTAATAGTTGGAAATGCAATTTTTTTATTATTTCACACAATTATTTCCGGATAACTTTATTTAGTTCAAAGGAAAATGATTTGTAAGAGTTATCCTAAGAATATTTTCTATTATATGGTTCGGTTTTGCTGTGACAGCTGTAACAATTGTTTTGATTTATATTTAAAAAGAGTTTGAAAAATTTATAAATTTATAAATGAAAAACAAACAAAATTGTGCAAAAATATATGTAATTTTGTGATTGGCAATAGTAATAGTTGTATTACGTAATGTTGTGACGTAGTAGTAAATCGACCAATCCTATAAAAGTAATATATGGGTAGCGATACTAACGATGGATTAAATGATCTTGGTGTAGAAACCGAAAGAAAATTCATCTTTCTTTCTGGAACACCAAAGAGATAGGATGCTTTTTAAATTGCTCGAAAATATTTAAATTTTAGTTCAATTTGAAGTATTACATTGATTCCAATCACAGTATAAAGTTTTGTGTTAAAAGAAATAAACAAAAGATTGATTTCTTATGGAAATTCAAAATAAAAATCTTAATGATTGCTTCACTCGTTGCCACCCTTGTAACTTACTCGTAACTAAGGATATAACAGAAGTATATTAAAAGTCAGCCGAGGCATAATTAAGAATTTTCCTGATAACTTTGAGGAACAGCTTCTTCATTAAGGCATAATATTTTGGAGTAAGGTATGATCGACGAAGTAAGACCAACGACGGGAAACGAGTTACCAGCACTAATCTTGCTATATATGTTGCCACAACTTTTAGGCATCGAAACCCTCAACAATGGAGAAATCTTGCTACATATGTCTCCACAGTGTGGGGATCATAGCATCTTCAACATCGCACCATCCACCAGCAGCAAAAACTTCTGTTTCAACATGATTTTCACAACGCAGGGCTTACAGTTCGTCGTCTTCAATCACCACATGGGTAGCAGAATAGAAATCCTGCTGCACAGCTAATGGCTCAGAAATAAATATGTTAACAAGAAAATTTTCTAGACTTTATGGAATGCACATAAAATAGTTTAGAAGAATAGTAGGAAGTATGAAATCCAGCGTTGTCAAAAACTGTCCTAGAAGTTTCCTGACAATTTACTGGGGCGTAAAAGGCCGTCGCCGCATACTATCTATTCCTAATGTTAGTTCATGGATTAGGGGTAGCGCCATCATCTCTGCCTGGAGTCTGTGTATTGCCGTGCTGCTCGAGCCGTTACCCTGGATTTATCTTAAGTAATAGAAACCTTTCAGATAACGCGTTGATTATTCTTGTGAGACAGAGGGGAAGTACCACGCTTTCCGGCCCTGTGCTAGCCCCAGTGAACACATCACTGCAGCCAATAGAATTCACATGAATCGCAAATGACAGAGAGATGTTTACTCCACGTGGAGTAACCAGTACGTTATCTGAGAGGCATGTATTACCAAGATAATCCATGGTAGTGGTTCCAGCAGCACGGCTACACTTATCACGAAATGGAATTATGTTCCGATAACTTGTACTACTGTTGTGCCTTTTTGTTAAGTTTCTAATCTGTTTATACGCATTTGGTAGTTCACTTTGTATTTGTAATTGCAAACTCTTGTTCCTGCATGATCTTCTATGTGGCAGTTCTTCTTACATATAATTAGTGGGAATTTCCACGCAATTAGCTGTTACTTGTTTAACTGTAAAGGTTTATCAACATGTAATCGAATCGATTTATGGACAAAACGGGTATTTTATTTCTTATTTCATATTTAATATTTCTTTTAGCCATGTGTTGCTCAAAACTGTAATCATTTTTGTAGAAAAACAAAGCAACTAAAGATTTGAAATGTTTAACAGTGATGGGGAAATATATTTAACAAGTAATATCTTCCACGTTATTTGAATAGCTTCATTTTCTTAATTACACTAATGTTAGTGTGGGAACGGCAAAAACCTTTGCACAGAATGTTTTTTCTAAAGGTTTACGGCAAATTACTCATAATTTCCTTAAGACAATAACTGTCCATTTAAATCAAGTAACATGTGCTTATTGGATGACATATCTGGATAAGAAAATGTTTTCTCAGACATACTGTTGCGTTATCAGAGGTTCTGTCAACAGGAAGTTATCAAAGTGGGAATATCACGACATAGGCATCTACTTAAACAGCTGTTGTGCTGTCACGCGCGCCAATACGCCGCCATGTTGCTCAAGTGGGTCATTCTGCTCTTCGTCATCCAGGTACATGTGTATTACTAACCATATATACCATATGTACAATTGTGGAATCCTTTAAATTCACGACTTTATTTGTGATATGATACCGAGTATCGTTACTACGTTTAGTACCTGGTATCATTGGTAAGATACCTTGTATTTTTGACACATGTTTTTCTGCTTTGAAAAACTACATTCATTTCGTGTTCCTAGTAATAGGAATGATAGAGTTAAAAACATACGCTCCATGAAAGCACAAATAAATCAGTTCATCTTTGTTAACAAATTAAATATGCAATTAGCAATTAATCAAAGCTTCACGGAGCTTAGAATGGCCGAAAGCTCGACAGTATTAACATTGAACTGCTGATCACCCCGTGAAGCCTTGATGAATAATGGTATCGGTGAAAGTTTTAAGCTTTACAGTTACCAATATTAACAAAACAAAACTCAATATTAATTATTTACTAACGCCTCATTCCACTTCACAATAATCTGCATTATAGTTAAGTGAAGAAACTTATGCAATGTATTCACGTGACTTTCTCTACGCATGCTTCAAGAAATCTATTCCTAAAAAGATTAGTTTGCAATTATTTAAGGTAAATCGACATTAGGTTTATATAAAAGCTTGTGTTGTATATTTTTGAACACTTACAAACAGAGTAAGGGAAAACTGTAGGATTAAGCGATGACTTACAGTAGCCATTCCCTTTAAATGATCAGCACAAAAAGAAAGAAGCAAATATGGACTAGCCATTTGAGAAAAAAAATGTATTTTAAGGCCATAATGAATAACTATAATAAGTGGAAAATACTTTTATCGCTAAAGGAAAGAAGTTAATGTGATTGCTAAAACGTTAATGCTTCAATGAGGGCTGCTCTTTAAATCTTTGTCTTTCTGTTTATCTTTTGTGCACATGTCAATTAGAGCAAAGATATTTCAAAATATGATATCTAGAAAATTAAAGTTATAGACTTCATATATAGTATATTATAAAGAGCCTTAAACGTGGATATCTAACTCCTTTTGTTTTATACGTTACGTTTTGTTTTATATGAACACGCACAGAAACACAGTTTCTCTAACAGGCTTTTTCCTCATCTTTCTTTCCTAGTATTCTATTTTTGTTTTTATTTCTATAAATACGAAAACCTGAAGATTGTATATCAAGGGAAATGCCTGTTCATATGGATCGGTACAATATAATTCCTACATTTTTTGTTTCATTTATATCCCGTCTTTAACTACAATGGTCATATCGGAGGGCGTCCTCCGGAACATATCGCCTATTGGCGATGGTGTTAACTCCTAGAAGTTGAGTGTTTTAAATCATTACATCACGCACACATTAAAACTCTCATTCATACTTCCATACTCTGGGAAAGATGAGGAATAATCTTGGTTGGAGAAAATCTCCACCCCAAGCCTCGACCCCCTGCACGGCAGGCAGGTGCTCTATGCACTGAGTTACGGGCCAGTCCAATACCTGCTCCTCTTACTAAGAACGTGATAAAGTAAAAACAATTCCACATATTCTTGCGAAGGAAAGGATGAACAGCATTAAATATATTCAAAAATAATTTCCGCAAATACAGAAAGAAAAACGAAAATACATATTTTACTTTACGCGTTTAATAGGCAACTGTAGTAATTTTCCAAGAGTAATTTACATCTTCTTCAGAAAGCTATAGTTACTAATTCTCAAATAGTTTTAGCGTATCTTGTATCCGAGCGTCCATGTAATTACTGAGAATAGACTGTTTATTGTATTCGTGTGTATTCGCCAATGATTAGACTAATGCTCCATGATACAGTTATATCCATTCTTTCATTGCCGCACAAATCTCACCAGGTAGATGGAGCAAGAGCCGACAAAGCTTCGAGGAAAATTACCACCTATAGGTGTAAATTAGGCTATATTGTTACAATATTATGACTAGCATATTATTTAAAGGAAAGAACAAGTGTTTGGTCTAATGCAGAACGCCGATTAAAGGTAGTTGATTGCGGATGTTATTGCATTATATAAGTATTTTATTCGGTTGGGGAATTGTAATATACCAATTCCATAATTTTGTAATATAATTTAATACCCCTTCAATTTCTTTACCACATATATAATAAGCAGACAAGGAATTTTAATCCAGAATCGGTCCAAAAGGCATTCGTAGAAAATGCTGTTACTGTGAGTGTGTGAGTGTGTGTGTGTATGTGTGTGAGTGTGTGTGTGTGTGTGTGTGTGTGTGTGTGTGTGTGTGTGTGTGTGTGTGTGTGTGTGTGTGTGTGTGTCAGTCAGTGAGCTTAAGCTTGTTTAAATACCAAACTTGGTATTTAAGTTCAGAGTTCTCTCAAGTGTTAAACTAAGATTTTCAAGCAAATTTTCCCATCCCACACTTTACATAGAACATTTTCGCAAATTTCTACTTTCTCAAAATTGACTTAGGTTTTAGATTGATATACCATATGTTTAACATATGACTATCTGTAATGTTGGTATAACCTTCCTGGATTCCTCTTTATTCAAAAAGCAGACCTACCTACCTCATTCGGGCTGTGCCAACAATCCTACATATTGACTTATACTTCGTAATATTTGTGGCATTCGTTCTTCCTCCATTCTGCTTACATGATTCTATAATTTTCTTTTGTTTTCAGTTATTGATTGTGATATCAAGTAAGAAACGCCTCTTGGATCTTCTTCAAATCACCTTTTGGTTCTGTTCATTTTGAATTAAGTTATCACAGCCGGTAAATCACAACCATTGGACAAACTCTTACGAAAGTTGTGCTATAGATATCTTGAAATTCACAACTTATTCGTTTCAAAGGTGTTCAATAATATTGGAACGTTGTTCCATTCATACCCCGCCTTTAACTACAATGGTCATAGTGGGCGTTCTCCTTTGCAACATATCGCCTATTGGATTTGATTATCCGCCCAAACTCTCTAGTTGTGTCTGCTGACACATGTGTGGAAGGTGACAACGCTGAACAACACATTCAGCAACAAACTGGCCACTTCAGCTGCCTGCAACAGGTCGTAACACGTTGCTTCACGACAAGCCTAGTCTTTCCTATCAAGTGCATGTCAAATTTGCAGCTGGTATGGCCTTTTCTTAAAGTAAAATGCCGAATATTCCATACTGTCTTTTATGGTACAGCCAACTCTAGACTTAACCACCTTGTTGATGCGTGTGGACTGACGGTCAGAATATCGCTCACCCGTCACAGTATTTTGGGTTGACCTGCACTTTTCACGTCCTGCACACAGCCTATTCTTTGAAATTTCTGCAACTGTAATTGGATAGTATCTCATGTAGAAACAGTTTTGCGGAATATGCGTTCGAATTTCGCTTCAACCTTCCGATATGCAACTTCACTCAAACGTGCAGAAACTACAGCGACTCGTTCTTCAGTTCAGAACATATTTCAAATAATCCGTAAATTAAATTTATATTGGCCATTTTACTGGCATTGGATCGAACTTTACGTTCGTCCTGTATTTTGGTCTGATGCATTCTTAAAGGCACTCACGGATGACTATAGATATGCTTAATATGAAAATTAATACTAAACGATGAAAAAAGCTTTCTTCGTAAAATAACTCACAGAACTAATATTAACGGTTACATAATTTCATTTTGGTATGTATTAAATACGAGAGCTGTTCAGTAAAGAATGATCATAATTTTGTTACGGTCATAATTTTTGCAATAAAATTCAATCAGCCTAATGTGAAACAAACACGGCGTAATATTTTCATTGCTGGCACTCCCGGTTCCCGCCTGTGAGATCCAGACGAGTTCAGACATTTTCAGTATCGCCTACCGCTGCAATGAAGGTACCACGCGAGGAACAATATGTCACTCTAAAATTCTGCTTTCGACTCAACAAATCTTCATATGAGGCCTATACAATGTTACAGGAGATTTGTGGAAAGTCTGTTCTTCCCTACAGCACAGCTCGAAGGTGGTTTAAAATGTTTGAAGAGGGGAGACAATCAATTTCAAAGGAAGGTGGACCCGGTGCTCCAGATACTGCTCTTGCGGAAGAAAACATCCACACTGCTGTTGATATTGTGAGAGAGGATCGATGAATTGCCTTAAGATCACTTTCTGAAATACCGAACATTTCATTGGCTGCCACCCACGCGTTGGGGACTGAAACATTACAATTGAGACGTGTTTGTGCGCGATGGGTTTCCCAGACTGCTGATTCCCGAAAAAAAGGACATTCGCATACAGGTCTGCATGCAGTTAAAGTTGATGTTAGAGGAAGATGTGTAGTTTCTTTCAAACGTAATCACTGCTGACGAAACTTGGCTACATCATTTTAATCCTGAGAGCAAACACCAAGATCAGTGTGAAACTCTTCTTCATCACCAACCCCAGTAAAAGAAAAAGTGGTTGCTTCTGTTGGGAAAGTTAAGGACATCTCATTCTTTGATATTCATGGACTGGTTTATCAGTATGTTGTACCTGCACACACATCAGTAACTGGAAAATAATACAGGGATGTCCTGCAAACATTGCAAGTCTATAACAGGCACGAAAGTCCACATGTCCGTGAAGCAGGCTAGATGGTGCACTACGATAATGCCAATGAAGTTGCTGAATATCTTGTAATAATCAACATGAAGTGCATCCCTCACCCTCCCTGTAATCCCGATTTATTCGCCTGTAACTTTTTATGCTCCCTAACTTGAAGAAATGCCTTCGTGGGAGGCATTATCCTTCACCAGAAGCAGTGGTGAAGGTTGTGAAGGCGATTTTGAAGGATCTCTCAAAAATGGTTTCCAGCATGTCTTTGAAGACTGGCAGAAACGCTGAGACAAGGGTATCGCATTAAGGGAAGACCATTTTGAGAGAGACCATCAAACTTATGAGGATGAGTAGTGGTACGTTGTCCAAAAACATTGTGATCATTCTTTATTGAACAGCAATCGTATTTCTGATCCTTCATTACATACTACATTTAGAGGAATAGCGTACAACCTCCTAAAAATATGACAGCTGTATGATAAATGCTTGAGTTGATGCAACTACATCACAACTATTACACTGTAATTTTAAAATGTGTTATATGCATGCGACTTTTCCGTACCCATTCTTATTGTTTAATCTACATCTCGTAAATGAATAGTAAATCCTGTAGAAATTTGATGCACAATGTCTTTGTAGGTACAAAGGGGATATGGAAATGGAACAAGCTCACTTTATGATGGTTTCAGAATTCCCTTCTCTTTTGACACCAAGTTTATTTGTGCAGCATTTTATATGCAAAGTTTTCTCACCAATACCTCGATCTTCTACAAACCGAGTGTCAGTTGATCGAATGATGAAAAACGAAGTTAGTTCTCTAAAGTACGCGTGGCATGTGTTAGTTAAAAACCACGCCATAAAAATTGTGTAGTTAAGTTAATAACGCTACAACGTAGATGGATAAACTTATTTTTAAGGATGTTCAACGACATGGTCAAAAGTGCCTTTAGGTGCATATAAGAACAAAACCAGAGGTAGAGATTACTATGAAATAAAAATGTCAGAATTAAATAAGCACAATCAATAATAGTAAACGCCATAAGAAATACAAAATAATAAAGAAAATAGTAAGGCTAAAGGTATAAAATCCGGATATATATTTCACTAAATCGTAAGTCAAAAGTCAACACTTGTCTGGTAGGCTAAAATAACAGGCGAAAACGCTCAAAGAATGTTGGGATTCGAAATAGTCACTCATTTTCACCATCTGGATCGTCTTCTAAATTTTAATTACTCGTATAATTACTACGTATGTAGTATAATTAAATACAGTCCTGCATTTGCACTCCATTATATATTTAACAAAATTCGAAACCTCTTTTCAGCTTTGATTGTTAATTAATGGAGCTTCCATGGAGGTCGTTCAAAATCAGTATTTTTGTCACGAAGCCATGATTGCACTGTTGATTTAAGTAACGATATCGGAACCATGTGTGCTTGACTTTGATTCAAAAACTGAGCAGAGCATTGAAAATTAAACCAGCTAAACTTCCGGTATGTAAGTTTATGAAACGTTCTTTTTGGCCTATTGGTGTTCGCAGTCCGAATTCAGGATCATCAACTTCATTCTTCCACACTTCCTGTTTCGTCTGATTTATATTTATCCATTTTTCATCTAAGTATATCACAGAAGGAGGTCTTACTCTTCCATATTTCTTAGAAACGTTAATCAATTTACAACAATGTCCGGACGTTTAATTAGAAATTTACCTCTGTGCAACTTATTTTACAAATCCAAGTTTCATCTAAAGCAATACTTTTGGGAAACTACCTGAGCTTCCAAAACAAATTCTTTCGTTTTTAAACGATATGTCTTGTATGCTGGGTAGAAAATTAGCCCAACAAAATGAATGGATTCTATTACAGTGGTACAGGAGCTAATTCTTGTTTGTCACTTTAATATTTGGACTTTTTCCCCTCATGGACGTGTACTCACGTACCGAAAAAATATGGCGCAGCTTAGTGGTGATTGCAGCCATTGTGTTTGGTGAATCAATGGCGTAGTATAAACTAAACCACACACGATAGACTGGTAACTTGTCTGAGAAAAAAGAACTGTGTATTAAAATACAGTAGCAATTAGGATTCCGCAGTTAACCCCATTCCACACAATGAAGAAGTGTATGTTGCTTTCTGACCTGAAAATCTTAGTTTGAAAGTTGAATTAAGTGAACCAGGTGATTAGACATGGATATGAAGTACTAGTGAGCTTAGAGATCCTGAGCACACTCCGCTGTTTTCTCAGGCTGAAAAAAATGATCTTGCAAGAAATTTGTGTTTTCCAAAAACGGCTTGGGTGTTCCTCCGTCGAGATTAAAGGGGAAAAAAGGTTACATTTTAGAAGCAAAGAGAAAAATATTGCTTTCCCTTTTTTCATATTCTAGTAAACAATCCTTCTGCAACAGCACGGCACTTGCTCTTAGGTTTATCAGTGTCTCAAATGAAACTCGCCAGTGGACACCGTCTATTTATAGTTCAAAACAAGTTAAAACGTGATCTTTATTTTAAAGTGATCATATAGTTATTCTTCCATGAAAAGAAAAAAAAACAAGAGAAAATAAGAACTAAGGTTATGATGCCTTGAAAATTCTAGAGAACGACAGATATGGGGAGGTGATTGGAGCGTTTGACATGGTCTGAATATTTTCTGTATTGTTATACACCAGTGACAGGTATTTACTAACATTCCTGTTTTTCTGCTCAGTTGGACGGTTAAAATAAATTGAAGATTAACGCAGCAAAATTGACCAAATAATAGCAATTTGTTTCATGGAAAAAGAATGTGAAATATGAATGCCTTATTTGTCCTAATGTACACCTTATAGCAGCTCATATTAAATAAGGCCTCTTTATTGTTACGAACTTGCCATAAAATCATGCATTATTTTGGAATAAAAAATCCAAATTCGTGAACTTATGCACGATGAGACGTTTTCTCAGCTGATATCTGAATTAAAAGATTTAGCATGGTTGACTTACAAGAATATATCAGAAAACTCTCTTGGAAACAAGAAAATATATTTTAGAACTAGAGGGAAGGTGTGGAGAAAACGTCACATCATTTTAGAAATGTTGTGTGTAGAATGAGTGTGAATGATTTGTGGCAGATTTCACTGAATGGCACACTAGAGCTCTCAAAAATATTGATTTTTGTTTCTCCTACAATAAAAGAATTTGGTACGTGCTATAGACTCAAGCTTAGCCTCCTTTATTCATTAGGTACTTACACTCAATATTAAACCCACAGAATAAGTTGTTGGTGTTTAAAATATAACTGGAATTGTAGGCTTCTCTTAAATTTGTTTTAGAATTTAACTTAATAAAGTCAAACTGAAGAGATATTTGACATAAACCTCTATAAACAAAGGAAAAAAGAACAAAGAAAACAAACAGTTTACAAGAACAAGAATTCCTTTTAAAACAGTGTTATTAACCATAGCAAAAAGTACCGTGCTCATACACCAAAACTTGTTTATCTGTTTGAGGAAATTGTTAGAATTTCCTTAGTTTCTTTATAAAACTATGCTTCCAAAATAACTTAAGTTGAACGTTAGAAGGAGCTCTAAAAGTCAGCATTTAAACCTATTCTTCACAAGTTGGAAAGTAACCAATAATAGCAAAGAGCGAAAGCAAAATAGCAAAGTAACTAAGTAATAGTTATGCACATTCTTGCTGACATTTAAATTTCAACATTCGTAACCTATAGTAAATGCAGCGACAAGAGTTTGTGGAATTATATCATTGCCGATTTAAGGGGTTCAGGTCCACAAAAGATATTCTAAATATAATTAGGCTAGAAGATCTCAACCTTCACTGTTTGTTCTTTACATAGTGTTGTTTCATTAAAAGATATTTTGGTAAGTGTATGTGCAAGCCGATACCTACGTATACATATATTTTAAAATATATATTATATTTATTTTGTTTCAGGCAGTGGTGCACGTCAATTGTGGTAAGTACATGAATATTTTTAATATGATATTTATTAAAAACATTAAATTCCGGTTTTATCGTAGCATAAAATTCAACGTCACTAACCAAACGAGTAGACTCGTGTATAAGTGGCAAAATTTGCAAATGAGAGCCCTTATAACAAACACACTCTCCGATTTAAATTCATCGCATCAAATTAGCTTATTAAAATATGAGGACAAGAAACTCCTACCAGAATAGATGGAACCAATGTTCTCCCAATGCAAGCTCGACATCTTCCTTTCTGCTCCATAATATGGTAACACATTCACTCACATATGCTTCAGTTTTAATAAACTTGATTAATATCATACCTTACAAACATAATTATATTTTAGCTTAATTAACTTTTGTTATAAAGACGTTTTCTTCTCTCCCTACTTACATTCAAATGAAATATATTTATATGTTACTTTCGCTTTCACTGTTTTTAACTGCATTTAGCCATTTTCTGCATAATTCATAACTTTTCTTTCATGCTGTTCAAGAGCATGCTTTCAAGCCTTGAAAATTAGGTTACATTTCTGCTTCGGATATTTTCTGCCTTTATCCCCGTTGTTTTAATATCATATTCGGAGAAAAAAAGAAGTTAGGTAGCAGCAGTATTGTTTACTCTGTAGTTAATTTGTCATTCACTGCATTAAACATTCGAAGTTTCTGAAAACTTTTGTAGTTTATTACAAAAGTGCTGGATTTTATAATCCATAATCATAAAACACATGCACACATAATTGTAAAAAATATTTTTAGAGATATATACAAAAATACTTTATCTCGTTGCACAAATATTTCCATTACCTAATGCCCAAGCTCACCATGACCCTTTAGGTTCAGTACCCAGCATGCTCTCTCCTGTCTCTTGGAAGCCAAATATACATCTGGCAATAACTTTGAACATGTTTCCCAACTACGATTTTGCTACCAAAATATGCGTCCATCTTCCACTTCCACATGTAACGGGGATCCTCTTACTACCATCATCGAACCATTTTACGAGCTTTAGTTCTCTCAATCTAAGCAAGGCTAGTCCAATTCAGTATATCAAACAAAATTCCAAAATTATTGCCTTAGTGTGCCCGTTTGTTGTTTCATTCTGGGGCTGAACTATTCAGCTTCCATCTAGTTTTGACATTATGGGCTGAAAAAGGTTTCAAAATGTTCACTAAGTTTTCGTAACTTTATCTGCATGAAAATAAACTTTTTGACATTATAGTAAATTCAATGATTATTATGTCATAATTTATACACAAGGTAGCAAGGATTTCATATTCTCTCATAAAACATTGGAGCTGTAAATACTACCTCTTATTTATAAGCTGCAGATTACATAAACAAGTATAAGATATTGCTGAGTGATTTATGTAAACAATGACACGTTTGTTTTAGAAATTTTTAAATTAATATACGTTATAGAACTGTATCTCTTAGTTGCATTTAATATTGCTCTGATTTCAGCGCCACGGAAGAAGGAGGTTGAAGAACCAGTTAAAAAACATCCTCAGGAAGTTGTGGAAAAGGAAGAAGTAGAGGTGAAAGAGCCTGTAAAGGAAGAAGTGGTGGTAAAGAAACAACCAGAGAAAGTAAAAGAGGTAGTGCAGGTGAAAGAAGAAAAACCAAAAAAGAAGCGAGTTGTGGAAGAAAAAATAGAGGAACCTAAAAAGGAGAAGGCTGTAAAAGTAGAAAAAGTAGTTGAAGTTAAGGATGAAGAGAAGAAAGTTGTTGAAGAAAAGAAGCACGCATCAAGGAAGGAAGAAGCCAAACAGGAGGTGGTAGTAGAAAAGAAGGAAAGACCCAAAAAGGTAGAAGAAGTTAAGGAGGTTGTCCCTGAAAAGAAAGAGGAAGAGAAAGAAAAAGAGGTTGTAGTCGAGAAGAAAGAAAAGCCTAAGAAGAGGGAAAAGGTCGTCGTAGAGGAAAAGGAGGAACCGAAGAAGGAGGAGCCAAAGAAGGAAGAGCCAAAAAAGGAGGTCAAGAAGGAAGAAGTGGTTGAGAAGAAAAGTAAGTATTTTACATATATTCTGTATGTGACGACATATAATAGAGATATAGAATGTAAGGACTGTTTGGAATTCTTGTTTTTCTCTGTATATACAACTGACTTCATTTATTTGTGGTGGACTGTTCAGTTTGACCCTTATTTTTTTGTAATTTATCTCCTCCAACGTTAAGACATATCGCACGATGAATGAAATTGGTGAAACGATGCTCAAATGAGTCCAGGGTCCATGGAGCTTAGAGCTACCCTGCATTCGTCTTTCAAGATAAGGTAAAAACCCGGAAAAAGAAACTTATCCAGGTAACTCACCATGATCGAGATTCGAACTCGAGACCTGTTGAACGTGAGGCAGACACGCTACCATCTGCGCTACCGAGGCGGGCTAGTTTGAACTTAGCGTGTTCAAATTAAGTTGAAGAGAAAGGAATTAATTACGTTGTTATATTTCTCTGTGTTAAATCAGGCCTACTTACACACTAACTACAAAATGTAACCGATTTCTCTCTAGTTAAAGAATCATAAAGGCACTGATTTTAATGATGGATCTTTATTTGGTAATACATTTCATAATGTGAATTTTCACCAGATCCTCGCAAGCATTCATTATTTCATTGCTTATGTAAACCCGTTCCTCTGCTCTAGTTTTATTGATAGTTTCCTTGACATCCTTTAAGTTTCGATTTATAAAGTACACTCCCTGGCAGTTTTCCACAGATATATCGCATCTGATTTACCTCAAAAAAAGTTCTCCAAGTATAGAGTCTTGGTTAATAATGAGAGACATTGATCAAAGTGAAAGAAAATCAAATATTTTACCTCTAGAAAATGAATGGTATAGACCAAAGACTTAATGCATTTAATATTCGTTCTTCTTCACTTCAGTAACTAGACATTTCTGCCTGTTCCGTCTTCACATTCAATCAGCTATTCCCATCTTTTTCTAGGGCGTCCTACATCTCTTCTTCCACAAGAGAAGTTCTCTTTCTTCGTCCATTCTATTCATATGTTCTTTTCAGTACTGTATATTTTCTTCTGTTTTGTCCTGTAGTTTACATATACCTAATTCCTCTCGAATAGCTTCATTTCTTATTAAATCTCGTCTAGTGCATTGTTTAACTCTTAAGAGCCTCATTTCTGCTGCCTGAATTTTACTTTTATCTCTTTCTTTTAATATCCAGAACTCACTTCCATACACGATCACTGGAAGTGCTATCGTTTTATAAAATTTTAACTTTGTTTCCTTCCTTGCTTTGTTTTCCAATTTACTTGCCATATTTCCACATATCTGCTGAAACGTTTACTTTGTTTTCTGTGTCTTTGTCTAAATCAAATCTTACATCACAGCCCAAACAGCTGAAATTCGAGAGCTGTTCCAGGGATTTATTTTCAATGTTTATTTGTGATCTTACAGGATATTTTCCTCGATGTGCAATTATTTTCGTTTTTATGAATATATTTCGATTGTATTATTTTCTCAGTAAATACATTTTATACACGGAACGTTGAAGACTTTCTTCATTTTCTTGTATTTTTCCTACATCATCAACATAGAGTATCACATGTAAGTTTTTATTTCTGATTAATTGGATTCCTTCGTTCCCTTGTTTTTATAAGCTTTCATCAAATCCTCCAAGTATATGTTAAATGGTGTGGGAGAAAGGGTGCATCTCCTTTGCCATTTGTAACATTAAATACCCATATTTCAGATTACAAAGTCACACTTGGACAGCCAAGGTAAGCAGGTCAATAATTGACTATTTGTTAGTTAATGAAAAGATGTGTAGTCTATTCAAAGAAATAACAGTTCACAGAGGAGCACATACTAGCACTGATCACTACTTAGTGGTAGCCATAGTAAAACTGAAGACAAGATGAGCTAAATATCGAAATAAAAAAATGTCTCCATAGAAATTTTAAGAAACTCATTTGCTAAAAGTGCCATGCATAAGAGAGTTACATTTTAAAATAATTTCTCTATGTACTAAAGAATATGAGAAACCGCATATGAATGCCTAGGGACTAGAAAAAAGATAAAAAGGACTATACCTATGGAACGACGAGCATAAAAGTTTAATAGAGGAAAATAAATAAACATATTTGAAATGCTTGCAAACAAAAAATGAGGAAGACTTACTGGTATAGAAAGCGACTGCAACTCAGACTCACAAAAAAGTAAGAATAGTGCAGAACCTAGACTGTGATAGATACGTCACTAATATTTAACACGATATGCATGGTGGAGAAGCAGCAAAGGCATATAATATAATAAAGCACTTGTCTCAACAAGAAAGAGATAAAGCAGATACAAATGTAATATCAGGAGGAGAGTGGATCCCATATTTTGAAGAAAAAAAATAAAAAAAGCAGTGGATAAATAAAACAAATCATAATGAAAAAGAATATCAGAATATCTTATATACTTTGCAGAATTTGACAACGAATTAGACGATTTAGAAGAATCCCCACAGGGATCGAAAAGTAAGAAATCTCCTAGTGTGGATGGTGTTCAAATATAATTAATAAAATATGCTCCAATGGAATGGAATGTTAGATTTTTAAAACTCCTAAATCATACTGGACTGAGAAGAAAATCCCAGAGGAATGCAGAGCAGCAAGAATTATTCCCATTTTCAAGCAAATAGTTCGAAGAAAATGTACTAATTACAGAGGAATTAGGCTTTTAAATTAAGCAAACAAATATATGCAAAAATAGCAAGACAATTACAAATAATTACTGAAACAATCCTCTTGGAAGAACAGTAGGGATTTCGGAAAGGACAATTATGTTCATGATATAAAAGACATTATGGAAAAATCTAAATAGTTTAATAAAGAACTACATTTTCTGTTTATAGATTATAGCAAGCCATTTGATAGTATCATACGGGATAAACTTTAGGAAATGTTGCAATTAAGATATGTTCCTAAACATTGGATCGATGTGATAAAAAGTAAATTTTAAAACTCAACCATATACTATATATCCAAAGAAGGAAAATGTATTTCGATGAAATAAATTTAGGAGTAAGACAGGGCTGGAGTCTATCACTGACACTTTTCAACATCAATGTTGAAGAAGCAATGAAGAAATTGAAATTATAGATGCATAATTTTAACATATCAGAAAGTGACAACAAAAGAAAACTTTAATAAATCTCCTGTTCGCTGACGATCAAGTTATTTTAGCTAGTGACGAAGATCCATTAGATAAGTGGCTGTTTGAACAATACAAAGTTACTTGAGAGATGAATTTAACCATTTCGAAAGAGAAAACAAATGTGATGGCTTTCACAGGTAAAAGGGCGGTGAGATCAAGGGTGGTAGTAGAAGATTATATCATGGAACAAGTTAATACCTTTAACTTCCTTGGCATTTACTTATCTTACACTCATGGAAAAGATACTTATTATAAATTTGAAAAATTTATTAACATATGTGGGACCATTAGAAGAAAACTTTATAGCAAGATAAGAAAGGATACGCAGATTGAACTAAGTTATGGCAATACCAACATGTCTATATTCCAGTGAAACTTGGAATTTAAAGGAGAAAGAGAGAAGACGACTACAGGCACAGGAAATGCGCTTTCACTGAAGTGTAGCGGGAACAATTCTACTGAATCATATCAAAAACGTTGAAAAAAATTGATTTTACAGCCTAAAAGTTAGCAGCCAGCTAGAAAATGTATATCAATACAAACAGAAGCTGTGGGAACAGGCACAACGAGTATACAACGATAGAATACCCAAAATAGCTGGTGAATATGTACCTACAGGAAAAAAGACGTATTGGTCGACCTGCAAAAAGATGGATTCAACAAATAAAGGGGCCACAACAGGCTTAAAGCATAGAGCTTTAAGTAGAAGAAGGCCGTTTCTGGAAAGTAAAATCTATTTTTGTACCTACTTAACAAAGCAATTCGCAATTTTAAAATGATGAGTACCATTAAATTCAAATTGATACAAAATCGTTTCAGCTTGAAAACAACTGGCTTCAAGCTACATAATACAAGGTCTCGATCGCAAGGGACCAATCTTTAATGACTAATGGAAATAAATAGCCCATCTTAAGGAAGGCTATACCTACTAAAAATTCAACGAATATGCTGAAAATCTTGGATTTTTTTTTTTTCATTTTAGAAGCTTACGCGTGAAGTAATAGATGACATGCTATAATTATTAATTGCACCATTTTAGTCTGGAAGACACTTTTAACAATCGCTAAATCAGCAATCATTACTTCAAAATTAATTTTCTGGAAAACTTTTTTCTAACACATTTCGGAATACAAAATGCCTCAAAGTTTTTCATTTAAGTTCGTGATACTTACAGGATAGGTCCACAATATTTACATAAGGAACTTCACATTACCCTTTTTATTAATGCTTATATTTTTGGAAATTATATGGTGTTAAGGAATAAAAAAGTTAATATTTTCAAACTTTTGACAACTAATACATGGAAAATACTTTTGAAACAAATGCTACAAGAATCTTCCCAAAAATAAGAATGAGAGTCTGCTGAATTGCTCTGCACTATCCGAAAACAAAACTTCAACTCAAAAGCTCACATTTTTTGACGCGAAAAACATTTTAGAGCACGTTATAAAGTATTTTAAGAAAATATAATTAATAATTAATGAACTTTTCAGTGCAGCAACATGAAGATTTGCTTGCAAGTTTAACATAAAGCTCTAATTATGGGGCTATTTTTTTTTTCAGTGCAGCCTTGCCTTAAGGTATACTTGCACATTACGTGTACGAGTATATATAGCGGATAGTTGGCGCTATATGATTATATTATTTCTCAGAATAAAATACATTAGAGAGTAAATAAAGTTTTATTTATAAACGGATACGAGATATCCTACATTTTGGGAGCTAGTGCACCCTGAACTGTAGACATACTAAAGTAAGTTAAAAATGACCTAAATGCATTATGCAATGTTTAGTTAGGTAGAGTCACAGTTGACAGTTGAATGCAGAGGATCTACACCAATTAGTTCTGGACCTGTAGGATCAAAGACCCTGGCCTCCTTCACCAGGGAGTGACCGAGCTGTCCCAAAAGGACGCCCGGAGCCTCCGTTGGGCTTTCCATAGGGCAAGACCTGGGTGACAAAGGAGCCCCCCCCCCCCATCTGGTCCTGAGGACACAAGACGGAATGGAAGTGGATACGCCACTTACGCGCGCCAACACCAAAATGGCAAGGCTACCGATATGACCTCTTGGGGCCACCTGGTGATCTAGCACACCTTCTACTAGCTCTGCAGGCTAGCACCCGGGAGAATTAATGGCTTCCCTTAACCCCGTCCGAAGACGTACCCGACCTCCCACGTGTATCGGGAACCACTGCTACCTCGAGACCAACCATATCCGAACAACTCCCAAAGGGAGGGGCTCGAATGGTCAGCCTGAAGTTCCTCTAGTAACGTCAGAAGTACCACGAGTGCTAGGGGTCTGCAGCGCCGCGCTGAAAAACTCAATACCACAGCGGGATTTGAACCACGGATCTCTGGGTCTCTGTACGGTTGCTCTTAGCGATTGATCTACCATGGCTAACGTGCCATTATGACCACAGTGGTCTGCAATATGAAACCTGGGACTTAAGTACTTTCTTTAGAATAAGTCACCACAAAAGGATATATTTCATTGTATATAGAGTTTCTAGTGGTTCACTGGGAAGAATATGAGTCAGTTGGAGAATTTAATGATATACTGGAATATTACCATGGTAGCTCCATCGGTGAGAGCAAACGGACGGAGACCAGGGTTCAAATCCTGGCTATGGCATTGAAATTAAAGTCTGACTCTACCCTACACACGGGTGGTACGGAAGAACAATTAATTTCATGCTTAATGCAACATTCATTGTTCCACCTGAATTACGCTAAGTGGCATAACATGTTATTAATAGCCAAGAGAACCTATACCACAGAGTGGCCACATATATTCGCTCTCTGGAGGTGCAGTGACACACAGAAAAGTAAACACTTACTATGAGCAACTTTCAACCCATTATTTATGTTGTAATCATTAACACTTCTTACTGCATACAAAAGTACAGTTGGTGAAAGCTGTTACTGCATGACATGAAATGATAATTGCGAAAGGATTTTTGGAGGGAAAGGTTTCTGGTTCAGACTTTAGGTCAATTTTAAGTAAATGACTAGGGGAAAACCATCATCGGCCATATGACACAGTGGTAGAATTTGAACTACTGATCTCTCATTCTCGAGCCTGTGTCTTATAAATCTCGGTCAACCTATCGGTATTTTATTTATTGGACAAGTAATATGATCCATATAAACCTGAACCATTTCAATAAGCCATACAGTTTGAACCAATAACAGGACACACGTGCAACTTTGGGAAAATATAATACACGATTGGGAAAATGTTGGAGGAGTCCTCCACCAGCATGTATACATGTATGCACTCGTCTCACCATATTCTCTGAAGTTTTACGGAGAGTGTCCTCGCCAATGTTACTTATTGCGGTTCATATGGATTCCTTGAGAACATTAATTGTCCGTGGCCTATTCTTGTACACTCTATTTTAGATACCCACACAAGAAAAAATCCGGTGAAGTTAGGTCAGGTGATCTAGGGCGCCACAAAACTTTAGAGTTTATTCGATTATCAAAGAAACTGGTTACAAGATCCTTGATGTCATTAGATATATGGCACGTTGCTCCATCTTACTGGAAAAAACCTTCTCTCAATTCTACATTATCCAGATGCTCCACAAATGTCTTGAAGATACCATATAAACTTCAGTGTGTGTGTATCAAAAAATGGGACCAACGATACCTAGATTCTGGTAGAGGACACTTCCAAAATTTTCTCTGAGATGTAAATAGTGTAACATAATCTCCCAATTGTTTATTATATTGTACCAAAGTTACACATGTGTCTTATTATTGGTACAAGGGTTATGATATATGGAAATGGTTCAGGTTTAGCCGGATCGCACTATATATAAGGAACTACGTAGTACATTGCGTTTCATGTGACATAAATGAAGTCAGAAATGTATTCCTGTTGTTTCAACTTCAAACGTGAGCTTTCTTTCGTTATATTATGTCATAAGAAGCCAAAATAACTTTCTGATGTATTATACATTTCTCATTAACCATCATGGTTGTCATTTTGAAGTGCAATGTAATATCAGTCTCTTCTTAATGCTGGACGATGTATCATTTCACAAAGAAGTCCAATTAGTTTGTTAAACTCTGCAATACACAAAACTAATGATTCTCTCTTATTCTGTTTGTCCTTTTCAGAAGTGAAGGTATACAAATCAGACGTGGAGGAGTTCGATGATGCAAAACCCTATCAGCATAAAATGAAAAATTATCAAGGTACGGAACCTTACAAGCCAGGCAAAGAATACGAGCGTAAAGTTGAGCAGTACAAGGGATTGGATGAATACGAAGGAAACCTGCAATACGCGAGCAAAATGGGATCTTATAAGGGACTTGGGGGTTATAAAGGAGGACTGGTATACGAGAGCAAAACTGGCCCCTATGAACAACTTAAGCCATACTCTGGAGGACTGTCCTACGAGAGCAAGATGCAAGACTACAAGGGAGGATTAACATATAAGAGTGGTAAAGGTTATGAGGATAAACTAGATTACTATAAACAGGCAAAACCTTACGAATCAAAGTTTGAGTCATACCAAAGCAAACCAATTAAGCTTTACAAAAAAGAGAAAGGAGAGGAGGTAGAAGCCGTGGACGATGGTTGGGGCAATGATAAGTTCGAAGAATTCGATAATAGAGTTAAAAAATCAATTGCGGATTTCAATCCCCTATACGAAGAAGATAAACGAGGTGAATTCTATGCCAAAGGCAAAGATACGTCATTTTACAAATCTGATATAGGATTTGGTGAAAGAGGAAGTATATCAACAGGTGATCTATACGGTGAATCTAAGGACAAGGATTATGGATATTTAAGCAGGGATTTGGAAGGCAAATACAAGTCATATGAACTTTACGATAAAGGCTATGACAAGAAAAGTGAAGGTACAAAATATTTGGGAGACTTTGGAGGAAAATACAATGAGTATGGCTCCGATATAGGAGGCAAGATTACGGATCAAAGCAAACTAGGCCTACATATGGGGTTGGCTGATGAAAAGCAGGTGGGTACTATATCCAGATATGGTGATCTAGGCAGCTATGATACCGAATTAGGAGGTAAGTATTCTAAATATGCAGGCCCAAAATTCGAGAAGTACGTCCCCGAAATTATCAGCAAGAGCACCGAACTTGATCACAAATATGAAAACCTTGGAGTTGGTCATTATAAAGAAAATCTGGGTCATAAGTATTCCAAAGAACTTGATACAAAGTACTCGCCAGAGACAAGAAACAAATACAACAATGAAGTTCATTCAAAATACACGGAAGATCTTTCCGGGCATGACTCTTTCACCCACAACGAACCTGCTAAATATCTGAACTATGAACATAAGTCACCAAAAACTATTGTAGTAGAAGAAAAACAAGAAAAAGCTCCTGCACCTGTAAAGAAAGAGAGATAAACCATGCAAAGTGATTTATTAGTGATTTATCCTAGTAACTGAAAATATTTTGACTGTATAGCTACCGAACTTAAATGCTACAATTAACAGTTACTAAATACAAGTTTTTTTTACTGTTCATTTACAGGTATATGTAAAATTTAAATTGTAATAAAACGTTAAATATTCCTGTATTAAATCAAATAATTGCATGTAAACGTTTATCCTGATATAATACGAAAATGGATGTACCTTATTTGTTTTATCATAAATAAATCCTTAGCCTATGTCATAAATGTTCAGTCTACAAATAAAATCGTTCTGAAGTAAGTATAAAATAGCAAAATGATTTATATCAGTTTTGCCACTTATTACTATAGTTAAGTTTCTATTCTTCGGCATCAAAAACGAGGTAGTGGTGCATGTCTGAGATTTGGATCATTGCATTAATTGTTTCATAGCTTAACGAATTCACAAAATGTTCACTGATTACAACAGAATCATTTACTTCATAGTCTATTATCACAGTAAAAGTGTATCTAAATTTGTTACGAAAAATGTCCAAAGTTATACATATGTGCTCTTTGTAGTATAATTAGGATCAAGTTTTTGGGAAAGAAACCCAGTTAAATGGAATCTCAGAACCCCAAATTTTGTGTGATTGACATATTTTTACGCAATCAATTTAAAAGTATTAATTTTGAAGGATTGGCTGCCCAATGCAATAAAAATATCAATGACTGCTTTCCTATAGTGTTTTTCTTCATTTATTGCTCAAAACTTTCCTTCTCACCCGGGTTCCAAACCAGCACTCGGCGTGCCAATATCTATTTGAAAGGACATGTAGAATCAGACTGGAAAATTTAATGTCACAGCTGGGGTTGCAACCATCGACCTTTCAGTGTTCTGTTGGTTGCTCTTACCTCTGATGCACCATGGCAACATGTAGATACGACATTAAATTCTCCAAGTGATTCGCTCTCTCACCCAGAAATAGACTGAAGGATCCACAGTTCTTGTTGCCTTTTTTAATCTTATTTAACCTTTACAAAACCCTCTCCTACACGCACTAGATGCAACAGATCATTTATTGACTAACATTAATGGAATATTAAAATCCCTCTATTACAGAATAACCTGCGAAACGTTAGAGAATTTAATGTTATGTTGCTTAATTGCCACAGTGGCTCAGTGCATAGAGTAACCTGATGGAGATCGGAGAGTCCGTGGTTTATATCCCGCCTATGGCATTGTATTTTTCTTACTGATTCTACCTTTCCATAACCTTGTCCTGCACAGACCAAGTGTGAAAGAAAAATCAACTTTAACTTGCATGAATTCAAGTCCAACACCAAAGCATTAGCCTGTGAATAAAGCGAAGAAGGAAAGATGTAAGCAGTTCAACTGAATGACTGAAAGACAAACTTCGCCACGACTGCCCACAGCAGCTTTCGGAGGAGTCCAATCCTATTGGTTTGAAGTCTAAAGCCAGGCACTTCTACAGTAACCATTGAACTAAAGTTACTTTCAAGCGCAGGAGTAAAGTAAGTCACACATTAACTTTGCCAAATACAAGATGCCTTATAGGCCACATAAAGATTACTTTTGTGCGGTACTTCTATGTGTTAATTTGACTTTAAGGATAAGGAACTTCGGATGGATATACATTTCCTTTTTTTATGATTGACGGCTATCCCTCGCTTTCAAACATAAACGCATCTGAACTCTGGACTGAGTACATTAAGTAAAGTGATAGAACTTCGATGGCTGTTCAATAATGAATTATCATAACTATTTTGCGATCATAATTTTTCGCACTAAAGTTCAGCCTTATTATATTCTGTTAGCGTAGCAGTTTCATTGTTGGTACTCCTGGTTCCCACCTGTGAGACCAGGCTAGTTCAGAGATGTACAGTATCGCCTTCAGCTGCAATTAGGAGCAATATGAGGCTTTGGAATTGTGCTTTCGTCTCAACAAATGTTCAGTTGAGGCCTATACAACAGAAGGCCTATACAGAAGGCCTATGGGAAGTTGGTTCTTCACTACAGCACAGCTCGAAAGTGGTTTAAAATCTTTAAATAGAGGATACAATCAATTTCAAAGGAAGGTGGACCCTGTGCTCCAGTTACTGCTTTTACGGAAGAAAACATCAACACTGCTGTTGCAATTGTGAGAGAGGATCGACAAGCTTCCTTAGGATCACTTTCTGAAATACTGAACATTTCATTGCGTGCCACCTGCACGTTGGTGACAGAAACATTTCACATGAGACGTGTTTGTGCGCGATGGGATCCAAGACTGTTGATTCCCGAACAAAAGGACATTCCATGCAGTTCTGCATGCAGTTAAATCACTGCCGATGAAACCTGGAAATATCATTTTGATCCTGAAAGCAAACAGCAAGGCTCAGTGTGGAAATCTCCTTCATCACCAACCCTCCAAATGCAAAAGTGGTTGCTTCTGCTGGGAAAGTTATGGTCATCTCATTCTTTGATATTCATGGAATGGTTTATCAGCATGTTGTACCTGCACACACATCAGTAACTGGGCAATACCACAGGGATGTCCTGAAAACATTGCAAGTCCTTATTAGGCGCAAAAGACATTTCCGTGTAGCACGCTGTATGCTGCACCACGATAATGCTCGGCCGCATATTGCCAAAGTTGTTGCTGAATATTTTGCGAAAACCAACGTGAAGTGCATCGCCCACCTTCCCTATGGTCCGGATTTAGCCCCATGTGACTTTTCTCTATTCCCTAACTTGAAGAAACGCCTTCGTCGGAGGCAGTATCCATCATCAGAAGCATTGGTGAAAACTGTGGAGGCCATTTTGAAGGATCTCTCAAAAAATGGTTTCCATCATGTCTTTGAAGACTTGCACAAACGCTGGGACAAATGCATCGCATTCAGGGGAGACTATTTTGAGAAGGACCATGAAAATTTGCGATGTCAAATCCAGAGATCTCTGTGGTCGCATGCTTCTGTAAATTATCCGTTGTCTTACTTGCAGTTAGTGCCACGAACTCATTTGATGTATGTATGTAGTGCTATCCTGCTGAAAGTATCATTGACTCAGCCTTAAATCGTCTAGTTGCTAAGTAAAGTCCATAAAAATCCATTGGTGGTCTGCAGTGTTCTCGTGTTAATATAAATAAAATTTATTTTATTTATTCTCCAAATTAAATAACCTTACTTTAGCAGTAAGGCGTGTCATAGTTCCAGTTAAAATAGCACATAAATACTAAGATCAAAATAACTGATACAGTGTCCTTAATTTCTTAATTAATTTCCATAAATAAATTAGAAAATTGTACCAAATTCCGATTTTAACAAAGCATATCGGTGCTTCATAAATAATATATGGATTTGGGCCGGCACAACTGCGTGAGTTATTTGGTTACACGTAGCACGACTAACAGAACCATGCTTCATCTGTGAGGACTGAATGACAAAAGTTTGCACAGTGAACGCCTGAAAACAATGCCAATAATTCAATCGTATATCCTTAACTGGTTCCTGTAACTAATGGACAACCTTAATCTTACATGGCTTTAGGTTTCTACTTTTCGCATCTCTCCGACACATTGAGTAGCCGTACCCTGTCTTCTGTGACAAACGTCTCAACGATTTTTTGGGTGACTGCTCCAGTCGTACTTTTACGTCAAAAAATCGTGGGATGCTTATATGAACAATCTCTGCCTGTTTCACTGACCAGAGATTCAGTCGCTTCCAATTTGTTTGCCAGTCCTGGTATTGTGTTTCTTTAGAGAGGATTCCAAATTAAATTACTTTCGGAATGCCCTTTTAGTAGCTGTAATTGAATTATGAATCCGGTATTGATTCACAGAGAAAGGTCGTTGATTTAGCTGTGGTCTATTTTTACGGTGGCTAGAACAAAATCTCAAGAACACATGTCTACAATAAAACTAACAGATGTGAAGCATAAACATTTACGCATCTAGTGACAGCTAATCTAAGCTCAAGAATATTCTGCTTATTTCCGTAAAAATTAGACTCTGAGTGTATTTAGAACAGAATAATTAAGGAATGAAATGCGTTAGCTCTAGCATGTATTTACGTCAAAATAAAATATCTGCTTGATATCGGTAAGATATTTTGTATCCAAATATACATTTGCAAGGTAAATGGGTTAACTTATATAAAGCTGAAACCTAAGACTGCATGCAACATTTAATTTTTTTTACAAGGATTGACTTTTTTATTAAAAGTTCGAAATGAAGTTCAGAATTTATTTTTTCCTCCCTTTCTCGTCAATGCTGACGTTCTGAGGCTCTTGGGTTCCCTCAGAGCAAAGGGAGCCGAAGCATCTGATTTGAGATGAAGTCAGAGTTGAGGGGTCGGCCCAAAGCAAGAGATGAATGATTGATGGAGCAATTGGTAAAATTATGGTGGGGGAAACCGGATGACCCGGAAGAAACCCACGCCAGCACCATGGTGTCCACCAGAAATCCCACTTTGCGGTCACCTGGGATCGAACCCGGGTCACCTAGGTGAGAGTCAAGCAGTCTAACAACTCAGCCATGGCGCGGCCTACCTCAGAATTTATAGAACAATAATATACCAGAATAAGCAATATTAAGAATACCATTTTGTTGTAAGTAGTTATATCTTACTTCCGAAATGTTTAGCTTATGTTATAAAGCAGCTTAAAAATTGCTTATCTATGTAGCTTCAAGTTTTCTAGGCAACAAGAGGTCATAATATTAATTTTTCAGAAATATCAGTCCATTTTCAGGGTGCTATACAGTAAACTGAGCATTTCTTGCTAAATTATACAATTTTCTGTTTTCATGACTGAAAGTAACGCTCAAATCTGCTACAAAATCTTAGACTTGTGAAATAAATATGCCACCAGCTGGCACATTCCAATAACTTGATATAACCGAAATTTGCTACTATCTGTTACAAGAGGCAGTTGTCAAACTAGAGTTGTTCACCTTCGACAGAGAAAAAGTGAAGCTTTCAACTAATTTTTTCTTTGTTACATGTGAGTTGCAAGTTATCTTTAGTCTGGTAAGGAAGATAATTGAATATGTCGTTCCATGCAGTTGAACGTAAGACATAACAAATTCAACCCATAACATTTAAAAATTTTATATTTTTTTGCAGACGAATAGGGACAAAAACAGGGAACAAATTTTAATATTTTTTATGTATCTTCAGTAAAATTAAGTGAAGCTCAATTTGCGATATTAAGGTGGACTAAGCTCAAAAAGGATTCGGAACAGAATGTTTCATTGAACAACTGGAAATTACCTCGTAAATGCTACGCACAACGAACAGAAGCAATTATATACTTTAGTAAAAGGGATACTGTCATATTGACAAAATTCGAATGACTTATGAACGTTCAACTCTGCTTTGAGGCCATCAGTCATGCTTAATAAGTATTACAACTAGTTAGGCATTATAATCCCTTTGTACTGTCATAAGCCATGAGAAGGCAAACTCTTCACATGACTTACCCATCTACGGGCTGGTAACCCGTAATGGGGAAATTTACTTGCTCAAAACCTTCGAAATTCTATAAGGTTATGGCTGTACCTATACTGACATACGGAAGTGAGACTTGGACGTTAACTAAAAAGCAACAGAGTAAAATACAGGCTTCAGAAATAAAATTCTTGAGAAGTGTGAAAGGATGCACAAAGAGGGACTTTATAAGAAATGAAAATATAAGAGAAGAGCTGGACATTTTTAGTATGAATGATAGGTTAAAATATCTCAAACAAAAATGGAAGGAATATGTTGAAAGAATGCCAGATAATAGACTTACAAAACAAATATTATAGTATCATCCTAAAGGTAGGAGATCGGTGGGCAGACCCAGGAAACGATAGCTGGAGGACTTCGAAGGCGGAACAGGCACTTGATTGCCTATGCCATGAAGTGAAGAAGAAGAAGAAGAAGAAGAAGAAGAAGAAGAAGAAGAAGAAGAAGAAGAAGAAGAAGAAGAAGAAGAAGAAGAAGAAGAAGAAGAAGCAGAAGAAGAAGAAGAAGAAGAAGAAGAAGAAGAAGAAGAAGAAGAAGAAGAAGAAGAAGAAGAATCCTTTTGTACTCTACTTACCCAACATGAACGTTAAGTTTGTATACTCGAATGAAAAATTAGTTGATTTCATATAATTCCCCTTCCATGGCAGAACCCATAGTCAAAGTGAGTGGGCACCAGGGATCGAAATCAGTACCTCCCAAATGTGTATATTTCATTCGGTTTTTGCAGCAAATAATCAAAACATTCCGTGCTATAATGTTCACACTTATGCAAATGTTAGTGAATTATAAAGTTTTTGCGAGCATGAATGCAAAACTTGGTCGCACCGTGGCCGAGTGCTTAGACCGCTTGACTCTCACCAAGGCGGCCCAGTTTTGATCGTAGAGAACAGCACGGCACAGATGCGGGTTTTCTCCGCAACATCCGGTTTTCCCCGCCATCATTCCTCCAGTAGCATCCTTCCACTTATCAATTTCGCAATCGTTCAGTCATTTATTTCTCTCAATCTCATACCAGGCACCTGGCTGATCATCCATCCTGTATTTCCTATCTGGTCTCTTCCTCAACCCGGTGACAAATAGCATAATATTTAGAGGAAAGAATAATCCCTTAACATCACCATAGTGTTAAAAATAGGGAAGTTGCAGAAATTGATGTTGGATACCAATAGTCAAGTCTCTCACAACTCTGTCTTAAGGTTTATTTGAGCATCATTTTACCCATTTCAGTACTCGCCCGATATGACAAAGTTGGAGGCAGTAAATTAAAATCAAATGCAGTTTAGTCATTACGTGAGTGTCAAGGGATATTACATAAATAGTCTCGATGTAACTGTGTTAACCTTAATGCATTTCAACTTCTACAGCAACTTCTCCTACTGCAATAATTTGAGGAGGGTTGATTGAATCTTAATAATTATCAAACAAGGTGGCACAACGCGACCATGGGTTTTCGTGATTTCCCCCGCTCGATGGGCAAATGCCTGAGTGATTCCATTTCACCTCTTTTATCATCAGCCGTTGTATGATGTGAAATTTGGCAATGGTGTTCAGTGGGCCGTGACAGAGCGATACTTGGTGGTTTGTAGAGATTATTTATTTGGCTTCGATAGAGGCTGTCCAGCGTGGAATTGCTATCGAGTAGCTAAATTATTAGGAAGAATTGTCGAAGATTACGGACTGCTCATGGACCCAGAAGTGTCGAATGTGCTCAAAATGGAAAAGTTAGAAATGGTAGGCCTGTTCCTCATTCGAATGTGGTCGCCTTTTTGTGTCTCCCCTCATACTTCCCCCAAAGTTATCAAGGTACAATTTAGGAGAGCTGTTCAATAAAGAATGATCATCATCCCCTTAAGATCATAATTTTTCGCAATAAAATTCAATCTTATTATATTCTGTTAGCTCAATGTGAAACAAACACGCCGTTTTAGTTTCATTGTTGGTACTCCTGGTTCCCGCCTGTGAGAACCAGGCAAGTTCAGACGTGTTCAGTATCGCCTACGCTTCAATGGAAGTAACACGCGAGGAACAATATGCGGATTTAAAATTCTCCTTTTGTTCCCACAAATCTTCAGTTGAGGCCTATACAATGTTACAGGGGGCCTATAATGAGTCTGTTGATACCTACCGCACAGCTCGAAGGTGGTTTAAAATGTATAAAGAGGGGAGACAATCACTTTCAAAGGAAAGTAGACTCGGAGCATTAGTTACTGCTCTTATGGAAGTAAACATCAATACTGGTGCTGCCATTGTGAGGGAGGATCGACGAATTAACTTAAAACCACTCTGTAAAATACCGAATATTTCATGGTGTGCCACTCACAGATTGATGACTGAAACATTACACATGAGACGTGTTTGTGCGCGATGGGTTCCAAGAATGTTGATTTATGAACAAAAAGGACAATCGCATGAAGGTCTACATGCAGTTAAAGTTGATGTTAGAGGAAGATCTGGAGTTTCTTTCAAACGTAATCACTGCTCATGGAATTTAGCTACATCATTTTTATCCTGAGAGCAAACATTGCTTCTGCTGGGAAAGCTAAGGTTATCTCATTCTTTGATAGTCATGGAATGGTTTATCAGTATGTTGCACCTGCACACACATCAGTAAATGTAAAATACTACAGGGATGTCCTGAAAACTTGCAAGTCCGTATCAGGCGCAAAACATGATATTTCCGTGAAGCAGGCTGGATGCCGCACCACGATAATGTGCGTCCGCATATTGCCGATGTTGTTGCTGAATATCTTACAAAAGTCTACATGAAGTGCATCCCTCACCCACCATATATTCCGGAGTTAGCCCGTGTGACTGCTTTCTATTCCTTAACTTGCAGAAACGCCTTCGTGGGAGGCATTATCCATCATCAGAAGCAGTGGTGAAGGCTGCGAAGGCGATTTTGAAGGATCTGTCAAATATGGTTTCGAGCATATCTTTGAAGACTGGCAGAAACGCTGGGACAAGTGCATCGTATTCAGGGGAGACTATTTTAAAAATGACCATAAAAATTATGAGGATGAGTAAAGCTACGTTGCCAAAAAAATTTGTGATCATTCTGTATTGAACAGCCCTCGTAAATGAGCTATCATAATCTACTAGCGGGGCTTTGCTCCGGCAGACCTTACGGTTGTAGTTTACCTCCATTTTAATCAAATTATATATGAGTTAAGTGTACGTATTTTAAATACTTCTATGGATAATAGCATTGTATACGGTAAAATATATCAATCATGTAATATTTAATATGTATTTTAGAAATAAAAATTATAATAAAGGCTGCATATTTCTATTCGACTCAGAAAGATAAAAAGCTGACCACATCGCACTCTCGAATACTGCGGCCTGTTAATGACACCCGTAGTGGGCAGAAGTCTGAATGGAGCGGCTGAAGGTAGGCCAGTTCCGCCAAATTACTTCCTTAGTGAACATATTCAAAAGGTTGCAGTAATTTAAGTTGAATAACAAAACTTGTAGTTATCTGAGCTCTAAACCCACACAAAAATGACCGAGCGGGATGGCTCAGGCAGTTTCGTCTGTGCTTCGATTCCCGTGGCCGACCTACCCGACCCATGTTTTTTTCCGGGTGTTTCGCCGGTCGCTAGGTGAATGCTGGGTAGGTTAATTACATCCCCTGAATGTCCTGTCCCTCCATGTCATCTGCATAATCATTTCACATCATGTCTTCTGGTGGCCTCTTTCAAGGTAGAATTGTCTACAGGAGTCTCGGTGGTACATGGTAGGATGATATGCTCGGAGGAAAATTACTTTCTCCTCCGGTAGGTTTGTTGCTGGTCTCCGCTCCTCTGCTGCGGCCTTTTCGGGACCGTCAGCCTGGGACCTCTGGCGCTATGCTGCTGGGCTCGTTGCGGTCCCGCAGTATGGGAGCGTGTCCGTTGTCCTGGCCTGTCGGTGGAAGTAGGGACCCTGCCCTCTACACTGTCATGGCTCCTTGGGTCGGCCGCCTGACCTGTCTCTTCTAACCTCATCCTTGCTCGCGGGTGTGCCCCACTGGGGCATAGGCACTATGGGCACAGCATGGTGGCCTACGTATCCTATCCCCTCCGTAGTGAAATCCAAATCTTAATCAACAGAAACCCGCCTCGGTAGCGTAAATGGTAGAATATCTGCCTCAAGTACAAGAGGTCCCGAGTTCGAATCTCGGTAAGGGTGAGTTACCTGGATAAGGTTTTTCCAGGGTTTTCCCTTATCCTGAAAGACGAATGTCAGGTAACTCTAAGCTCTATGGACCCTGGACTCATTTGAACATAATTTCGCCGATTTCATTCACCGTCCGATATGACTTGACGTTGGAGGACGTAAATTGCAAAAAAAAAAAAAAAAAAAAAAAAAAAAAAAAAAAAAAAAAAAAAAAAATATCCACACAAAAATGTAAATTGAAATTCTTCAAAGTTGTAATTATCATTATCTCTCATTTAACACATATATAGAAGATTCAGGAGGGTAAAAATTTGTTAAAAGTTCTCTTAGATTGAAGCTAAAAGTTACATGTAACCGTAACATTCATTTGTAGTAGTTTTGAGCTATTATCCCGTATTTTGAACTTTTTGTATGCTACAGTTAACATTTAGTAAAAATTCTCAGTTCTTACGGTAATGGAATAATTCAATATGTTTATTTTCGTTTCATTCTTACATAAGGCCCACACAATGTCAAAGAAAACAACAATAATGCAAACACATTTTTCATAATAAATTTAACTTCGTCGACTAAGTAGCGCGTGGTTACTATGGTACTGTTATGCTTGTCATTTCGCTTAATTTACCATATTATTATGTGACAAACTAAAGAGAAATTACACCGATAATTCAGTTCCTACCTTTGGATCGTATACTTGAATTTTAGGGCTACATCTTTAAGCAAATTTTCAACAACTTTCTCAACTTAAAATTAGTTCCCATTAATTAAATCTAAGAATCCAAATAATGGTGCAAACTGTCGAAGGGTCCCTATTTTGGTTAGGTAGATTGCCATCCAACCAAACTCAATAAAGTCCATACATGCTACACCAATGGTATGATAAAACATTGTTCTAGATTCAGCAGATGAACCGACCTTAAAGGAATAACCTATCGTTTCAACAAGCCACAAATTTGAGAACTGTATCTGGGGTATTCGGATCCTTAATTTCTATGTATAGAAAATAGTGCAACGAATTTTTGGAAATGGAACTGATGTGTGTGTTAACTGTAGAGGTTCTACTTCAATCAGTCCAGGACCCGTAGGTCTGAGGACCCTGGCCTCCTTCAACCCGGGAACTTTAACTCCGGGGCTCTTGCCATAGGGCAATATCTGGAGTCTATAAAATCCCCCCATCGACCACAACGTCAAGACGGGATGGAAGTGTATACGCCACTTACGCGCGTCAACCCCGCAGGGAAGACTACCGAAAAACCGCGGTGGAGCCGCCGTGATCTTGCACGCCTTCTACTAGCTCTGCAGGCTAGTACCTGGGACTTATTAGGCAACCCTCTGCCCCCCGGGGCGGCCGTAGTCTGGCATCCCGATGTCGGGAACACACTGCCCCCTCGAGTCCAACCCAATCCCAACAGCTCCCCGACGGGAGGGGCTCCAATGTTTGGCTGGAGGTTCCTCTAGTCACGTCAGAAGTACCACGAGTGCTAAGGGTCCGCAGCGCCCGCACGACGCCAGCTGGAGGGGACGGATCCCCTCCCCTACGGAGAATAGAACTAATGTAAATATTGCTGGTGTATCCTTGGGAACTAAGATGTTGTCATCAGAATTTCAAAGTAGATCAATGTCCAAATTCTGCACAAGTTGCCCTATACTGTAACATAAATTACCACCTAAGCTATAATAACCTATAGTCCACCATTTCACTGCTTCTAGAAGGCATTTCAGATTTCAGAATTTTCTAATATTTTTATTTCAAAAGGCACATTTTGCTTCACCCAAACATACAAAATTAACTTCAAAATCCCTAGGCATGTAATGTGATTGAATGACCGAATAGACACACAGCTGTATATATATATATATATATATATATATATATATATATATATATATAACCTAGCAGATGCTCATGTAGCAAAAAACTGCAGTCATAATCATGACTAATACTTAATTTTGCACCAAATAGAAAATTTTAAAATGTCCAACTTCAAATTAGATTCTAGAATACAACTCAACTAAGTTACTTTATTAAAGGCTCCAGAAAATACAAAAATGTACTCCTGTATTGCAATAAATTGACGATTTCCCTACAATTTGCTGTTCCTAAAATCGAAAACATATTTAGGTATCATGCATTAATAGAAAACATGACTAGTTTTCCATTATAAAAATATATTTCAACAAAACAAATTATGCCAAAAGGTCAAGACTAATTACAATTTGCGTTGATAAATATTTCAGAACAGCAGGAGCTTATCTCTGAGTTTGGTCTTCTTAGTAACTGCCTTTCAGGTCCACCAAGCAGATATGTAGGTATCCATTAAACGATTTGCTACTCAAAAGGGCGTTTATACCTTAACGAGTAATTCCAATCCTGTGGTTGAAGCATTGAAATTCCTGCAGAATATAGATATGGAAACACTGATTTATCTCTAAGGGCCGTAATCATCAATGTCTGTAATCCATTTACCTCCGTTTCAGTCACTGAAACAGTAACAGATTTGACAGTAATTCCTTTAGATGTTTGAATTCATACCATGCTGAAATCTTACCAGGGAACGTTTGACCAATGAATAAGAAATTTCGTGCCAATACTCTTAACCAAAAGGCACGTGGGTTACTGCAATATCTGGTTGATGAAGCAGAAAATGATATTGACAGAAGTATGATCGTATAGCATGACACATTAGTATGATTTCAGTCGCAGTTAGCATTTGAAGGCCACAATGAATTTGAATGCTGCATTATCTAAAACTTCTACTTTCAGAGTCAAGTCCATAACCTACAATTTTAAAACAAACCGGTCAGATTAATAGATAGTCTACATGAAAAATACAATGCCATGGCCGGGATTTGAACCACGGATCTCCTGGTTTCCATCCAGTTGCTCTTAACCTTTGAGCTACCATGACCAACGTGCCGTCCTGACATTAAATTCTCCAATTGACTCATATGTTTTCCCGATTGACCACCAGGGGCTCTCGCATCCGAGGTACACCATTTGTGGCGACGGCTAGTGTGGAGAAATGATTAATTTCCATCAATGAACTAAAATAATAAGAGTTAAATGATGAAGCCTGGGACTTAAGTACTTACGATAGTAAGTCGCCACAGACGGTGTATCTAGGATGCGAGAGGCCCTAGGGGTTTACCGGGGGAAACATATAAGTCAAATAGAGAATTTAATGTCAGGACGGCACGTTGGCCATGGTAGCTCAAAGGTTAAAAGCGTTTGTACAGAAACCATGAGATTCTTTGTTCAAATCCCGGCCATGACATTGAATTTTTCATGTTGACTCTATCAAAAACCTTAGCCTATCTACGGCTAGTGTGGAAAATTTATTAATTTTCATCAATAAACAAGTAAGATTAATGTTATTAGCTTCTTTACAGTCATATAATTTGTGGGAAACTTTTCTATATATGAAGCGCAATTTAATGTAGCCTTAAAACGATAACACTAAATAGTAAACACGGAAATGATGACTTTGATTTTACTAATTTTCAATTTTCCAAGTGACCTAGTTCACTTTCACTGATACTTCACTTAACTCTGTGGTCCGCATTGGGGAGGCTCGGGTTCAGTTCCCGTGGCCGACCTGCCTGACCCATGAACCTTTTCGGGGATTTTACCGAGTCACCAGGCACATGCTGAGTAGGTTAATCACATCCCCCGAATTCATCTGTCATCTGGGGTCTCTTTCTGGGTAGAAGTGTCGTCAGGTGTCTCGGCGGTGTTTGGCAGGATGATATGCTCTGAGGTAAACTACTTCCTTTTGAGGTAAGTCGGTTACCGGTCTTTGCGCCTCTGCTGAGACCACTTCGAGACCGCCAGCCAGGGATCTATCAGGCTCGGCTACTGGGCTCGTTGTCCTCCCGCAGTAAGGGAGTGTGACCGTTTTCCTGACCTGTCGGGGGAAGTCTCTATCTAATAAAACTGTGGGTACCCTGCCCTCTGTACTGTCGTTGCTCCTTGGGTCTGCATCCCTCTGCATCCTCTGGCCTCATACTACTTCCCGCATTGTAATATTTGTGTCTGAAACAGATTGTTTTTCTTTTTTTCAGTTTTGGGCAAAACTAGTCGCTGATAACCGCGTGGTTGAACGCCCTTAACCCAATTATCACCACAATTGTGTAAAACTCGTGTTTTGTATGTTAATAGAAGTAAAAAGTCTTTGGGACGTATTAACATGTGGTGGTAATTTACGACGTTAACCGTATGCTTCTAAATTTTGGGACCAAACATTACCTCAGTAACGTCCAACTGCTTATTCATCTCTACATATATTACCCGATTTTCAATGCTTTTTCTTTCTTATAAATCAAAGCATCCAAAACAGCAGGCCAGCGATATACAAAGAAGAGAAGAATAGCACAGTTTGGATGCTAATAATGATGATTTTATACGTTTAAGTGTGCTCCACTACTATATCGTCATTGTACTGTGAGAAATAATATATGCTTTTGTTTCGATTTTTAAAGTTTTGGGTGGGTTTCGATTTGCTAAATAACCATAAAATAACGAACATGCTCAAAAGACTTAACAAGATGAGCTGCTTCTTCTCATTTTGGTGGCAGTTGTAATGGAGGTTGTAGAAGAACCAATAAAAGAAATTAAGTAACGTTGTAACTTAAGTACAGTAGGTGAGGATTCCTGTAAATATAGGAGCTGCTTGGGATAATGCTAATCCTGAAGCACTAAAGGTTGCAGGTGATAATTGTTACGCAGTTCTATTGGCATAGGGATTCAGAGATTCAAACTGCAATTTTGTACCCCAACCTATATAATCTAATATTGGTCTCCCTAAACTTCGCGCTCTCAACCCAATACAAGCTGCAGCAATACCCTTAATGGCACCGATGATTCTACTACCCGAGTCGGAGGCGACTGTATCCAGGAAGTTACCACCTCACCAGTGCATCGGTTTTAACAAAGGTTGTACCACCTTAGAGCTCCTAGGAGTGCACAAAAGTTAAGAACAAATGAAGATGGGGAAGAGAGATGTACTGATGGCCAAGACAATTACAAAAGCTAAACAGGGGAACATGTGTAAGAGAGAATGTCATGCTCTTCAAATGGAGCAGGAGAAGATAACATTAGAGGTAGAACAAGCGAGACCTCGAGAGCAAGATGAGCTTCCTGAAGCAGGAGAAGCTCCAAAGCTCTCATGATTGAAAAACAAATAAGTCCCAGTCGAATACTATACCACCAAAATCATTTGCGCGCCTCCTGGTGTGAGGGTAACGTGTCTCTCTCATATTCAAGTGGTTCGGAATTTGAATTTCGATCATGATAAGGTACCTGAATCGGGAGTTTTCAGAGGATAAACACTTTCCAAAACATGACAGATAGCTCTAAGTTCTAAGAACCCTGACGCATTTAAGCACCACTTACCCTGAGGACGTTAAAATACAACCCAAAAGTTTCTGGAGATCAATGGCGCTGAATTACAAACATCTTAAACTCTCCTCTGGAGATGACCACTCTTCCGGAAGATATTGCGTAATTGTTCAACAACATACCGCCATTTCTTGAAACGGGTTCAAAGTTTCCGTGGTTGCATCATCATCATCATCATCATCATGATCGTCATCATTACTTACAGAGGTGTTACCAGAGCTATTAAAGTTTAGACTTACGTTATAACGAAATAACGAGATGGTATATAATTGCATTAGATATTCGTCGTATAAGTCTCCGCCAAAGATGTGGCTTGGGATCGATCCCAGTTCTGAGGAATGTGGATTTTAAGTTCCGGGTATAGGTCTGGTGTCCTCTCAGCATCATGAGGAAAGTGGGGAGGTATGATAGGTAGCGAACTCTGGTTGCAAAGGTCCACTTTCTGGCTGGGGGCACCGAGATGCTAACCACAGCTCATCCCCGTATCGGTTGGATGACCGTCCACCTTTGCTTTGCGTATGTGGGCGTAAGGCCGACAGTCGGGTTGACAGGCCTTGACCCACTAAGGCTGTTATGTCGCCATTTATTATTTAATCGTCGCATAAGATCGCAAGTCTGAACTGGATTCATTATATAGACAATGTAAAATTTTGCAAGTTTTAAAGATCTTTTGAGAGTACTCACTCAGATTCTGTTGTTGAAAACCTCCGAAACGTTTTGGACCTTGCGTCTAGGTCATCTTCAGCTACCATTGCTACACCTACTCTATTACTTTCTTCTTTTTCCAGAGTAGGTGCAGCAATGATTGCTGAAGATGACCTTGATTCAAGGTCGAAAACGTTCCGTAGTTTTCCAGCAACAGAATCAGAGTGATTACTCTCAAAAAACCATTTGCTCCTATAAAACTAATAAATGTCTCACTTTAAATATTTTGGTGGTATTTAGGAGGGAGCTTCATGTTAAGGAGACACATTATGTCAGGCCATGTAGATATGGCTGAAACGCAATAAACTTTGTTGAGGTCAGGCTGTTGGAAAGTCATTTCAAGGGAATTCTGAAAATTACAGAGGAAATGAATTTCTCATATGTATTTCTCACATTGGAATTTCATTTGGAAATCCTTGTAAAAACGTTGATGGGATTAATAGTGATTGATGATTGTAGATGTCACTTTGATGTGTTGAAACGGAAATAAGACTTTTTCAGGGTCCCCCCTTTTCCTCAAAGATGAATTTTGGGTGACTAAGTTCAATGGACCTCGAGCTCATTTGAGCATGATTTTGCCCCTTTGTTTCATCATGCGGTATGGCTTAACGTTGGAGGGCGTAACTTAAAGAAGAAAAAAAAACGAATACATCCTTATAATTACTGCAGTATGTATCAAAGGCATATAATGGACTCTTTTTCCTCTCACTCACATTTGTCCAAGTTCTGAAAATTTTGTTCATGTTTCTGAGCGACAAACTGTCTAAATTAGACCTTCAGAAAATGACACTACTTTTATATTTATCGGCCATATAGATTTGTATAAGCACTAATACTAATGGATTAATGTATATTGTTACGCTTCACATAGTTTTATCATTTTAATAGCTATTTCGGCTAAACTGACAGTAAAGTTTATCAAAAGATACCAGTAAATAGGAGTAGACATTGTTTTACAAGATTATTGAACCTGTTTTGGTAATAATATATATATATATATATATATATATATATATATATTTCTTGTTTTGTCTAAATTCAAGCATTTAAGGTGCTAAACAGTGGTGATCTATGAATTTAGCATTGAATTAAATTTCCTTGGATGTCATACTTTACTTTGATTTATTTGGAATAACAGAAAATATCCTCTACTGTAGGTCATTCTCAATGTAACAAATCAGTATTTGATTTCCTGACCTAATGTCGAAAATTCAAAGACGACAAGCAATTTATTGGCTACGTTCATCTTGTCATATGCAGCATTTCCAAAACCTGTTTAGCTTTTTATTGTTTCTAAAATGAAATTTGAAGCTGTCTATGTGCATTATGAAGAGGTAGGTGTTTCAGTGACTATATAATTAACAAAAGCGATACCGTGTCTTTGATTATCATAATATCAAACACACACACACACACACACACACACACACACACACACACACACACACACACACACACACACACACACACAAATTTGCTATGTTTCTAAAATTAATGTAGAAGTGTAAGAAAGGCTACATCTGCGGTGTTGTGATAGCATGCTAATTTACTGTTTCAGAGGTACCAGGTTTGATTTCCGATAGAAGAAGGGACATTTCTTTCAGAACTTTTCCTCTAACTCCTTAGAGCCTGTAAGTATGAATAAAGGAATAAATGTAGGAATGTGTGTACGTATATAATTAACAGTAAGATGACATATTAATGCCTAAGTGGTCTTTGACGAACAAAGGCAAAACAATAAATAACAAAAATGGAAAAATAGTAAATTAATAACGAAGTGACAGATACATACATACACAAAGAGAGCATTATTACGCTGAGATTAAACCCAACATAGTCTCTTGTATACCAAACTGAGATTTCCTCCTAACCATTTTAAAGGAGAGCAAACCTGCCCTTCCAACTTTACACCACCACTACCTTTTGGAGGTGGCGAGTTGCTAAACTTTTGCTGGTCGTGTTTTCAACCGCAGTGCAGGGTGAGACGCGATTTACAGGAACATACCACAGAGTCAACGCCTTCTCCTCCTTTCTCATCACATCCCCAACTACGACACGACGTCGAACGGCTCATGAAGTTTCAATCCTTCCGCGGTGACCTTTCAGATTTACCACTACACCTAAAGGTGAACCTGTTTCATTTTGTCAAGATGACGTTCCTGTGCAAAGCTGGGATTTCATTTTCATTGGCTCCGTTCTGCGTAAGTAATCCTCGCCTTAAGTAACTCAGAAACTCCGCCACGTCTAACTGCTTACGTAGGTGAAAGTTCGGGAACAAACTATACAGCTTCAAATGAAGGATTATGCTTTGACTCAATACAGCTGAAACTTTCCCAATCAAGAAAGCATTACATTTTAGCATTGCAGCATGAGATAGAAATAGTAAAAATACAGGACGCAATATTATTTGCTCATTATTATTTTTTCTGAGGCTTAGAAAACCACAGCACTTACGCTATATCAGATTCTACATTTCAATGCAAAAGTTTGTTACTCATATGCTCCCAAAAGAGAATCTTTGTTATCCATATTCGTACGTGTGAACAATTTAAAAACATGAGCGAATGGTACCACCTAAAGAACTGAAGGTAAACATGTGATATGTGAATAGTCGCATTTATAATGCAATTTAAAAAGTTCCGGAAACTTTTTCTTCAAACACACTTTCAAACAGACAGATGTCTGTTACTTTATACTTCATTAAAATGGTTATAAAATGCTATGTTGAATTGACTTTAATTATTTATTGTGCATATTCCAAATTTTTACAATTTACAGCATTTGACTACATTTATTTGCACTTATCTTGTTATTACCTTGGCTTACAAAATGTTATTTTAAAACAAAATATAGCTTAAAATAAGACCTGAAGCTTTCCTGGCGACCAATGGGCTCACTTTCTTATCAGGCAGCCATGTGTGGTGTGCAGTGTTTAACGCCCACTTTTAATACATACGGCACTGCAGGCGGTGACACTAATGATGCATGAGATGAAGGTGGAGCATCGGTGGAATGAGATGGCGGGGGAAACCAGAGGTCCCGGAGAAAACCAATCGGGCAGCCAGCCAGGTGAAAAGATGATTAGATATGAACGTTTCGGGAGTGTACATCTCTCCTATCATCAGGTATTTATAAAGTGTTATAACCTCAAATTCAATAACACAACAATAAACAAAGACAAAACACTATCAAAATTCGCATTACTGAACAGAATACTGTTTTCAGTAAATTAAACGCCAGGTCAAGAGATGGCGTGAGCATAGAAAATTGTGTCAAAGAAACGTAACTACTTAACTTGATTATCAAGCTGTATTAATCTTTGCTTTTTAATTTGACGGATTTCCACCTTTAAGGCCAGTTTCCAAGAGGATCTGTACTGAAATCCAGCATCACGATTGAGCGTGCTCCTTTCAGAGGAAATCGCCAATGCATCCTTAACTCTCCGGTCCCTGTAACTGTTGCATTTTTGCGAAGATGGTCGTCTCCCGAAAATTGGCCATATGGTCGTTATCAAAACAATTCAGTGCCAGCCCAGATTTCTCACTTTGCATTAAACGAACGGAGCGTTCGTAGCTGATTATGTTTCTTATGGTCAAACACCATATTGGTACTAATTGGTAATAACGATCAGGTAGTTTATCAAATTAAAATAGAGAACATCTTTGAAAGTCAATGAAAATAACTTCCAAGGCAGGCTGACAAATTCCCCTGGGAGACTGTTGCCCATTCCTCCCATTTGGAAAGGTAAAATGGTCACAGATCACAACAAAAGTAATATGAATTCTAAACAATAGAAGGAATAAAGTTCCCAACTGCTGTCCGGAAAGTAAGTTGGCTTAGCACTTACTTAAATTGACAGGGAAAGAATAACTGACTAGTTGGTAAGTAAAGACAGAATTAAACTGTCTGAAACATGACCCTCATAGGTGAACGTTATCGATAATAAATAAAATGGGCTGAGAACTTGCCGCTAGCCAAATTTAAAAAATATGACCGCACAGTTGCGACAATCAGAGCAATTGATCGTCAATCCTAGATAGTTATCTACCCCAAGAATTAACAAAACATGTCGTAATAAGTTGCATTCATATACCTTACACTGTAACTTTACCCTTTTTGGGAACAATAGGGGTCTTGAGGTTGTGGCATTACTATCTCTCCGCCTAGCGACTGCACGTAGTTGGGTCGACATTGGGACTCCTTTCGCGGTCTCCAGGTCGTCGTCGACTGCTTGCTTTACCTTTGGTTCTAGCAGCTTCTCCTGCATGGATTCTGTTTTTGGGTTCTCAGGGTGTTAAGGTTGAGAAAACACAAACCAACGGTAATCTCTGAACTGCTTTAATTTTTTCTTGCATTTGTGGAACCCGGGCCACCTTAAATAACTGCCCGTTCGGCGCACATTTTATAATAAATTTTATTGGACGCGGCACTTCGTCGAACACACCTGGCAGTTGTATACAATATTGCATCAATATTGCAATGAGCAACAAATAAGCAACAACTGAGGACTGAATAGGGATTGTTACCCTCATATATATATATATATATATATATATATATATATATATATATATATATATACACACACACACAGCATGGCGTCACTGTATAACGTTACAGTAAAATAGCTAGCACACCATTCTATTGTCCAACACCCGCTCTTTCTAGACCGTCGTCCGGGAGTGCAGTGTTTCTCACGTATGTCTGCCCAGGTTCGTTAAAATATTTGACATCAAAGTCTAGAATTTTGCTTTCGCTAACATATTTAGTTACAGTTCTTAAATTTATGAATAACTTATCCAAGGACCAAAGTTCCTGCTTCAAGGTGGATGTTATTCAGAATCCTGAAGCAAACCCAGAGAACGCCGTCATTGGTAGTTTGGGTAGCTCACTTCTCACTAAGGGGTCAATTCCAGAAACATAAGGCCTGCCTGGGTAGCGTAGATGGCAGCGTGCCTGCCTCACGTTCCAGAAGTCCCGACTATTTCCGGCGTTTTCTTTTATCCTGAAAGACGAATGTAAGCTCTATGAACATTTGAGCATCATTTCATCCATGTCGTCGTCCGTTATGTCTTTATCGTTGGAGGACTAAGTAATAAACAAAAATGTCTCAGGGACGTAGGCGATATTTGTGGTGACAGAAGCAGCGTGCCGACGTATTTTCTTATGGTTTGCCCCGCCACATCATTCGATAATTACTCCAGAATCATCTTTTACGAGTTCTGCTATAATCGTACCTCTATGTTTCATTCCCTGTTATCCTTCAGGGTTACGGGACCTGGCAGTTAGGTTGATGGTAGAGACTGCATGAATGAATGTGTAGTGTTTAACGCCCGCATTTAATGCATGCAGCACCACAGGCGGTGACACTGATTATACTTTAAATGAAGTTGGAGCACCGGTGGAATGAGACAGCAGCGGAAACTGGAGATCTCGGAAAAATCTCACCCCAATTTGTGTCGAACACCACAAATTTCATTTTGCGGTCGCCTGGTATCGAGCCCGGTCCACCTTGGTGGTCTAACTGCTCGGTCACGGTGGGGCCTGGATGGTAGAGAGCGTCAGAGACGTCCAGAACTTTCCGCAGGGGAAGTCACTGGAGGGTGTGGTTAGTAGATCGAACTAGAAGGAAACTCGCCATATGCGCACCTGCGGCTCTCTATTGTGACGTATACCTTCCCCGGAGTATGTATCCGTCGGGATAGTACGTCCATGGCCATAGTGCGAAAGAAGAAAGAAAAGTATTAATATTAGTCAAAATGTAAGTAAGGTTGCTATAAAAATGGTGCAATATTCATCTGTTCGGACACAAGTAGTCTGAAACGTGGGATGGCTGGGCTACAACAGTATTACTTTGCCCATTGTTGTGCATAGTTCATGAGCTCAGTTTTTATAGGTCGCATCATGTAAGAAAATTAATTAGGACTTATACAATACTTAAGAACGAAGGAAACTATTATATTACAAAGCTTATGAAAGAAACGTACAGTGTATAAAATAGTAATAGTTTATAAAAGCTAAAGATTGTTTACAAACATACACACTGAAATAAATATTTTGAACATATTGCTTTTTACTACTAAATTACCTATAAAGCATTGCTATAAATTACAATTCCGAGTATAAAATGACCTAAAATGTGTGCTAAGTTTCTCACTTATACAACTTATTAGGCAGCAAATTCCAGGTAAATTAATTACTAAGATTATCATGGAACTAAGAGAACATATTTATCTTTTAAATGCCAAAATCCATATTTCTGATATTGAAGGATAAACACACAAATACCAAGTGGTTAAAAATATTTTTATTAAATTAAAGTCATAATTTTGCACTGTAAAATGGAATCACTGTGATCGTTTTGCTGTGAGTTAATGGTGCATTTATGGGGCACATTCTACCACAATGAATGTATAAACATTCGGAGCTATACCCAGTGGGACTTGTTAAACTCCGGGCAAATATTTGGTTCAAATAGCAGCTAAAAGAGTTTAATGCAAAATATGTAACAGAAGAACATCAATTGTTCGGGCTCCGATATCACTTCCTCAGTTTTCCAATATTCTGAATCTATAAAAAATATAATAAATGTTTTGTATCTCCAGGTAGCATCGTTAATAATTTTTGTAAGTCTAAAGTTCATCTTCATCTATCTAAGCTCTAAGCTTCGAATCGTTCTTTGCAATAATGGACGCTTTGTCGCGTACGGTTTGGTGAGTTGAAATAATTTAATTTATTTTAGAAACTTTTTTGAAATATTAATAGCATGAGGTTTCTTTATTATCATGTCTGGAAGTAAGAGATATGGAACCTCCTAGCGGGACTATGGACGACAAATCCGTAGCTTGCTAAATTTTCAGGGCATTAACCACGTAAGAATGCGAAATGCAGCAACTCTAGACGTTGAACACGATTGTAAGAAATTGGCGATCAGCAGTTCTAAAGTTTAAACCAATATGGTGGATGGGGTGTTCTAGTAGCTTTTCTGCTAATCTAATGGGGAAGGTCCCTAGGTTTAATGCGTGTTGGGCCCCTCCCTTCGGGTTTGTTTGTTAATACATATTGTCGTGGTTTTCGGCGGGCGCGTAGTTAGTCTAAATTGAATTCCTCGGTAGGAGTCATGCCAAATCTCCGTCACCATGCTGCCCGCCAGCGGAGGCCTTTATCGTTCACATCTGCACCAGTATGAAACACATCCCCGGAGGTATGCTTCACCAAATAAGTGTGTCATAGGTGTAATTTTTTATCTCAACTCTTCTTCAAGGCTTTTCTGGTTTCTGTACCTTAATCTTTGTGATTAAAACCCGGTCTATTATCTTGTGAGGAAACTAAGTGTTATCTCATTTACTCTCCTCTCAACCACCCCATCCTTGCCCTACCTTCTGATCCCCAGCTACGCAACCCCAGTCGCCATCCTAACTCTGGGGTGCGACAGCTTCTTATTAAAAGTACAACTGCTTCAGCTTTGCTTGTTTGTTTTGTAGGTGACTTAGGTTGCATATTAGTTCCAAGGCAAATTTTAATAAAGTGAATTTTGCCACGATTATTTCGTAAAACTCCAACAGATCAGAGAGTAAGCAATATTCCATTAATTTTCAAGTGTTCCCTACTTTGCTGATTGTAAACCCTCCATCTTTGCTATTCCACTTCCCAAAGTACATCATATTTTCATTGTGGGTATCTTTGTTTTGCTTCTTATGTGCTTTAGTATTTTAATGAGAATGTTCACCTTGCTCTTAACAGGGATATCACAGTGTACGAAATGACACTTTACATTTACATGAAAACTCAATTCTTAAAATGTTTCAACTTTAATTCAAGATTTTTGTTGTATTAGGAACTCCGATTCACTGCAAATTTATTGTTAATGTATCAGAAGAACCCCTGTGTTGTTATAACTTTAAAACGTTTCTCGTTACAACAAACGATAATTTTGTGCAAATGTCGCATAATTAGGGCCTATGCAACTCATACCGGACGTTATTAGTTCCAGGAAAATTTTCTGTATCCTGGTCAAAGCGACTATTCTTTGTCCAGCTGTCCAGCTTACAAATAAATGTAAATACTAATTTGAACCCGTGTAGTTGTCTTAACGGCTATCCGATGTCTAAAAGGTTAGTGTAAAGCCCGGAATATGTGTGTTCCTCACACTTGGTTATCTTTATCTACATTCATGTGAGTGTTTCTTTGGAGCTGAATGGGCCAAACACACTTTTGAGGAAGTTGGTGGTGGTGACAATGATGGATGTTACAGTTAGTTACAGCTAATCATTGCAAAATTCAGAAGCATATTCAAATCTGTAAATAAATAAGTAGGCAAAATCGTATAAATAAAATAAACTTGAGTCTTCCATTAAACATATAAACTCATAAATAGCAACTGAAACTAATTTGCACTACAAGGAGTAATAAAACGGTTACTTTACATCTGAACAAGTATTCGAACAGAGAACAGCTAGTGTTTAGTTATCATCCCCTTTCTTTGAATAACTACTGATCATCGTTTGAGCATTGTCTGTATGTGTTGTTTAGTGACTGCAGGGTCCATATTTCTGCACTCTGTTTGAAGAAGCTCTTTCAGATTGTCCTTGATTCTGATGTGATGTTTTCTCACACACTCCTCGAGTTCCTTCCAGATGCTCTCTGCATGATTTAAATCTGGAGATTGTGGCGGTGTTTTCAAAGTGTTGGGAGTGTTGCACACGATCCAAAGCCTTACAAATTCAGCAGTATTCTTCGGATCATTGTCCTGCTGGAAGTAAAATCATGCCCTAATCCCAGCTCCTCTGCACTCTTTATGATTGTTTTCAAGAATCCTCTTGTATTCTAATTTGTCCATGATCCCATCTATGAAAACCAGATCCCCAAAGCTATACAACCCCATACTATCTCACTACTGCCACCATGTTTCAATGTAGCTACCATGTTCTTATGTTCCCATTCTGTATTTGACAGTCTCCACACTTTAAGACGTCCATCACTCTTGTATAAGCAGAATTTGCTCTCGTCCATCAGAGAAACTTTTCCCAGAATTCTGTTAGCTTCACCACATGCTGTTTAGTAAATTCTAAACGCTTTTTATTATTCACCTTATTAACACAGGATTTCTTCCTATGAACGCGGACATTGTGCCCAGTACTATTTAAAACCCGTTCAACTGTTCTGGTGTGAACCACAGTGCCAGAATATTGCACAAGGCATCCTCTAACCACAGATGCAGTGACACTCGGATTCTGCTTCACCATTTTTAATATTTACCTCCTGTCTCTGGTGGTGAGTTTAGAAGGTGCGTTATATCTAGGTTTATTTACAACAGTATTTGTCTGTTTGAAGTTGAATTATTCAGAACACTGTAGCTTAGATTCTCTTAATGGTTTTGGCAATTTCAGAGAGAGATTTGTTTTGTTTGTACATACTTATCACGATATTCCTCTCTGCCACCGTTGTCTCGCTACCTTTACGTCCCATATTACCTGTGAGTTCACAATCGGCTGAATAACTTTGAGCACACTGTCTCGAGACATAGCATAAACACAACTGCTATGTAATAGGTGCGTGTAGAGTACGTCCAACTACCTTTCCCTCTGTTCGACTGGGTACGTTCGTATACTTATGTCCTGCAATAAGCGGGACAATATAAGCAATACAGTACAGATTGTGTAACAAATACATGCAAAGTGATATTTTAAATACTGTTTCCGAGACACAAAACAGACACATGTTTAACAATTCAACGCTGCCAAATATATATTACAATATTTATAGTACGTGCAATGCCACATGTTATATTATTCGAATACTTCTGTCGGCCTCTGTATATTTTACGAGATCCTAAGCTGAAAGCGAAACCTTGTGTGAAATTAAAATAAAAGGTCTTTTTAATTGCATTGCCAGCGTCCAACAGCAAGTCTGCAAGACTGACCTGCCGTTGCGAAGATTCTCCTGTGTGCGTTAGGAAACTAATATACTGGTGGCCAATACACAACTGAGACACAAACATCTCCTAAGCCACGAATACAGGAGAGTTTACCCAATTTATTGGAACTTTCTGCATATTTGTACGCTTATTTCTGTGGAGAACCGCACATTGCAACACCGTTCTCCCCAGAATAAGGCCAAGATCTTCCAAATTGATAAAAGATATTCTGATACTCAGCTCTGTGGTTGTCGCCTTAGCTGCCGAATGCTCTATTTCATTCCCTGGTATGGCACTATGACTAGGAATCCCCGCATACACCACGCCAAAGTCGGAGGTGTTTAAAACGTAGATGAAATCCTGAAACTGCGTACGGTACATTGGTAGAATTCTTGAAAGAAATCACTCAAAAATAAGCAGTCATACAAGTTTCGACACAGAATTATAGGACCACTTAATTTTATTACAACCATAACTAATATAAAACCAATTTATATAAATCAAACTCAAGATACACTTTTTGTTTGATCTATAGATATTACAGCCTTCCTTTTACTTTTATCTCTTTCAGTTCTTGCTGGAGCTATTACTATACTTTTAACTGATCGAAATCACATATAATGGCTTGGTATGCGTCTCCATTTTGCTATGTTGATCTGATCCATAGAATTCGATTTCTATAGCAGTACTTCTATTTATACTGAGTCATTCTATGCTAGGCATCTCAGCTTAGCTTGCTAAAGTGTTTCCGGAAAAGAAAATCCGCCAGCCTTGGAGATGTTTCAATAATGTACGTCCAGCACGTCACTGAAAAAGTATTCCAGTGTTAATTACGTAGGCATATGTTAAGTTTACAGTCATACTTTTTTACTTTTTAAGTTAATGGCACTCCATTAATGCTGTGGGATATATGCCGATTTGTCGTTAAGTTTCCAATTGGGCTAATTCGAAAACCTCCAGCAGCCGTACGAAAGACAGGATTATGGACTGTCTCATCCTTTCATCACCAATATTCTGATATGGATGGAATCAGTGCTCGATAGCATCAAAGTTATCCTTTGCGGAGGATTACTCTCCTGCTGTTTAAGATAAAGTCATAGAGAGGTGCACAGACTAATTTTAAAGCAGCATTCTGGGTAGTGCTTAGCCTGTAGCAAACACGCACTCAAAAGTTTCACTTTTATTCAGCAAAATTTCAAGCTCAGGTTGACATGTTCTAATTCCACTATGTTCTACTGAAGGATAACCAGGGGAATTATGATGGGATAAGGAACTTAGAATTAACTTTTCAGTACACTGAATTCCACGGTGAGTGAAACAATTTCATTCTTAGATGTTGTACATTTACTTGTAGTTTTATCTTCCCTCGCTTTCACTGCCGTTCTCGCGATGTGAGTGTAATCTTTCGCCTTGTAGTTGGACTACATTCCAATAGAGAATTTCTGTTCTAGATCCCCGAAACAATTGGAAGTTGAGAGCGATGTAGATGAATAACCCCAACCTGAGTAATCTCCAGAGGATTCCACAGAGATGCTCATGGACTGATCTGACCTTTTAATCTCCTCGGAGCAGGCTTAACAGTTTCTTTCAGGAAATCCGTACTGTTTACATATAATCTTTAAATTTATTGGTGATACATTACATTAACGGCTTGTCAATTTCTCTCGAGGTAAAAGCCTCTTGCAGACTTGTACGTGGCACGTGTTGTTGCATAAGTATATACTGAACCTCAAAAGCTTTGGTAGTAATTTGATGCTATTTTCTGCAATCATGACCCTATTTTACTGATAATCTGTGATTCCTATATGCGGTTTACCTATAAGTGCCGAACCTTTGTTCACAGGGTCGGCAGATACGAAGAAATTTCTCGGCTTCTGAGGAGGACTCCTTTTCTTTGACCTGAATCTATTGGATCTCGCTTTCCTCCATATAATCGGGGCATTCTCGTGAATTAGATGGAGGTTAACAATCTTATAGGTGATGTAGATGCATCGTAGTGCAAGTTGGCTTTACAGTTAACGTATTTGGGCACACCATTTCAGATGTCACTGCTTTTAAAAAATGACTGACATTTATAAAATCTCAGCAGCATATGTAGGTAGTATAGTATATATATAGGTAGCCTACGCACCTACTCAGCAGCATATGTTACTTTTACTGTGAAAACTATAGACATAAAATGGAAGTATCATTAATTGAGAATATACGTAAGTAATTTTACGTATAAAAACTGTTATTCGTCATTTTACTTCCATAATTTGATTTTGCTCGTAAATTATTTTTATGGGTGAACAAAATATTTACACCAGGTAAACGAACACTGACAATTACTGAATTTCTACTGAAAGCGTGACACTTAAAAACACGTCGAGTGTACTGAACATTCATTGCCTTGTCTTGACTTGCTGCTCGATCCTCCTTACTCACCGCAATAACCCAAGAACTCAAAATAAATCCCTATCTAATCTGCTTAATCAGTCCTAACAGATTTTGTGAAATAAGACCTGAAGCTTTCTAGGCGACGAATACGCTCACTTCCTTCTCGGGCAGCCAGCCAGGTGAAAAGACGATTAGACATCAACGTGTCGGGAGTGTGCATCTCTCCCATCATTAGGTTATTTATAAAATGTTACAAGCACAAATGAAATACTGGATATAACACAACTATAAACAATGACAAAACACTATCAAAATTCACACTACTGAACAAAAGACTGTTTCAGTAAATTAAGAAGCAAAAATCAATAGAGCTTGATAATCAATTTAAGTAGTTGCGTTTCTTCGACACAATTTTTTATACTCACGCCATCTCCTGACCCGGCATTTAATTTACTGAAAACAGTCTTTTGTTCAGTAATGCGAATTGTGATAGTGTCTTATCTTTGTTTATAGTTGTGCTATATCCAGTATTTCATTTGAGGTTATAACATTTTATAAATATCCTGATGATGGGAGAGATGCACAATCCCGAAACGTTGATATCTAATCATCTTTTCTCCTGGCTGGCTGCGCGAGAAGGAAGTGAGAGATTTTGTGAACTTTGTTGAATGTTTAAGACATTCTTAAGAATTTCTATAGACTAAGAATGTCTCAGTCTAACGGTTATATCAAGATGCAGCTTTAAATGCGTGGATAAAATAGTTCTTTCCAATACCCCACCAAAGTTTAAAACCGATCGTCCTCTTTATACATGTACTGTTATCTTTGACGTGTTGAAAGCAATCTGCAATAAAGTTAATCTTCATCAGAAACGCCTTACTATTTCTTCCCTCTTACTCTTCTTTTCAGATACATTACATCGTGAGTGCCAGTATAGCAATTACAGTTCTATTTTCGTTTTCGCAATTATCCTCTTCCTTTATTCACCTTATCAAATGACCTATCTGTCGACGGCCCCCAAGGCCCATTCACTCGCCCATTCTTTACGACCACCTACAGCATCTCAACCAAATACCACTTCGATCATATCGTCTTTGAGTTGTCCCTCCTTCTACATATTCTTTACACTTAACCCCTTTGCTTCCCTCTTCTGTTTTTCTTATATTTAATTCGTACTTCTCATTACCTGTTATTTTCATGCCTTTACTTTCATTTTTCTTCTTCGCAGTAATAAAACGTAAACTCTGAGACTTCATACCATTTTCCCCTTTGCATTTTCCTTCATTTTCCAAAACTTCCTGGGGCCCAAATGACCTTGTTGTCGACGGGCCCTTAAACACCACACACTCACTCACTCACTCACTCCAAAACTTCCTTAAAACCCTTCAGTTTTGCCCATTCCTTTTCAGTTTTCCAAACTTTACGTGTAATATCCCAGTTACGATTTGAGAAGATTAAATTGAGAAGTACGCACTAAACCTAACACTATTTATCTCTGTTTATTTTGCAGTGTACTTTCATTTCACTTATTGCGGCTAAATAAAGTGTAGAGGAACTTAAGAGAGATGGAGAAGATGTGGAAGGAGTGATTAATTAAAATACGATACGCCAAAAATAGTAGCCTATAAAACCACTAACACACACATACACACATATCCAGATTCTGTTTCCTTATAAGTAAATGTATTTAGCCCAGAACATTACGAAAGCTTAATAGGCCTATGACTTATCAAGCACATGCTGCCCGGACGGGTTTCGCCTAGAGGCAGTAGGGCGGCAACGGTTCCCGAAAGAGGCGTGTATTAATTGTTCTGCGGTGAGTGATAAAGTTCCTTAACGCAAAAACATAGTGTCGTTCGAAATTCATGTCAGCTCCGTAAGGTTAGGGGTAGCCTCAGCATTCTTGCTCTTCATCATGAGCAAATAGATGGTACGACGTTGCACCGATACGTCGATCTTCACCAAAGGTAAAGGAGCAAACTTAAACTATTGAACAGGGAGACAGTTAGATAACGAGGTCCCAATGGAGAAAAATTATAAAAGGTATGAGGCAACACCAAACACTACGTGAAGGAGTGCCCCTTTCAGGAATGCCTAATTAAAAATTTTGTGGATCTGTTCTAAGAATTATTTATTTTATACTATCATGACATACAGGCTGATATAAGTATACCCCTTTATCCCTTCCTTAACCGGTAGTTTAGTCCTTCGAATATTAAACAACCAACAGTACAAATTTACGAGCATAGGCGCCAGGCCAGAAACAACAAATATATTTATGAAAATTATACCATGGAAGAAAGGGACCACTCACCACATGCCGCCGGAGACACTTCCGTCGATCTCACTCCAGGGTACCTAGCTACTTATGAGCAAAGCTCGGCTTAAGCAGCTCAGCGCCTCCAAGCGCCCAAAAAGGTAACACACCGACACGCTCCTAGAGAGCCCGGTCGGCAAAGTAGCGCGCGGTCGCCTCAGCCCGAATGTGGTGGAAGTGTCCATGATGAAGAGCATAGTGAGCGATCGTTCCTAATTAATGATCACCTGGTTGAACTCGTGAGGTGGAGGTAGCCCTGGAACCAACAGGGCTCAGCAACCACTTTTCCACGGATATCCCCAATCTTGTTGCCTGAAATTGTCGCTAAGCAATTGCTGTGCAAACAATTGTGTGCCAGGGGGTGCCGAAAAACCTAAGAACCGAGCACAAAACGGAACCTTTAAGAGTAGCACCAACATTTCTGCAGCAGTATCATGATGATGATGGCAACGAGTTCCTCGACAGGGTCGTCACGGGCGATGAGACGTGAATTTCGCACTTTACTCCGGAAACCAAGCAGCAGTCAGTGCACTTGCACAAGCTCGACAGGTAGCACTTTGATGGACCACCGTACAGTCCTGATGTATCTCCCAGCGATTTCCACCTTTTCTTGCACCTCAAGAAATTCCTGTCCGCGTTACAAAATTTCCACGACGAAGAGTTACTTTCACAGACGGGAAACTTCTACCATATATATTTAGAAAACTTAGTTCCACGATATGACAAGAATGTGAATTATTTTGGTAAATGTGTCGAATAATAGCTCAAACATTGTTGTACCTGTTGCCAATAAAGTTGCCTATATAACTAAGTTGTCTTTGTTTCAGAAAATAGGAAACTTACTTTCTGGATGCGCCGTGATTATATATATAGATTTACAACAGGTGAGCCACATGTCCCTATTTATTTCTGAATTTATGAAAATTGCTTAGCGACATATGTGACTTACGTCTGTTTTGAAAGCCCTCTAATTGGTGATTTACAGAACAGTTTATAGATAAGGGTACATACTCAGTGCAACAGTGTTCTATAGGATAGAAGTCAATCACTACATAAGTCGTTTCCAGAAAATTCATACCCAGACACAGAGCTTCAGTAGTAATTTTATATACAATATACCCTTCAAACGCTGTGACAAAAGATGCTTTCATAAAGTGCAGGTAATTCATTTAACGAAGGGATGTGATCCTTATTCAAATATTAAGGAGCAGAAATTTTCAATATGTCTATAACACCGTCAAGTCCTCTAAACTAATTTCATAAATTGCACATATAAAATACAATGCACATATCCGTATATAATATATAATTGTCCTATTACATTTACAAACTTAGCACCATTGCATTATATTAGACAAAGAAGGCATTATAAACTAAACATGACTAAGTTATGTACTTCAGCTCCATGTGGGAAGTACGACTTAAGGTTAACTTTAATTATCGTGGTAACTGTTCCTTTCTTTTGTTATTTGAGATGTAAAAGCATAAACAAACATAAACAGCTTAAGCAAAACAAACACCATAAAACGATACCAAATACCATTGGTATTTCCTTGTCTACTTAGGGACCGTTTATAACCAGCTTAGTAATGATCTTTGGTTAAGACTAACGGAAGAATTAAGTTCACAATTTCCTTCGATGCTATACGGGGACCATGGTTTAATAGCCATCAATGTCTAAATCCCAGCAGATCAGCAGCAAACCAGCAGAAGAATCGGGCCACTCAGGTTTACCTGAGTGGGGGTGTTTTCGCCACAGCACCTAGCCGCTTAGTGCGACTTTATCTGAACGGTATAGAAGTTGTTGTTTGTCTGAAGCGTTTGTGTCAGGGCATAGATTTCTCTGATCTGTTGGGTTAAAGCCGCTCAGGCTGCCGCCTGCGGTATGTATTCCCGAGGCCGCCTTAAACCTGGTCTCCCCGCTTGAAGGAGGTCCGAGTGCAGGCAGCATGATTAGAGGGGGTAGGAAACTGTGGGATGGTAGTGATTCTAGACCCATTTCTGGTTCTGAGGTTTATGGTGAGATGGAGAGAACCCCTCATAGGCTAATGGCCCATGGCGTCCTTGGGGAGCTTGTATCCCCTCCTCCTGAGAGGAGTTCTGTGGTCATACTGACCCAGAGAGCTGACCAGCTGTTTGGGATGGGCAGACACTTTCTGGTGGAGGGTTCGAGATCTCTCTCTTACCATATCCACTATGTAAGAGATTTGGGGATATTCATGTAGGATATGAGTAGGGAATCTGCGCCCAATATCCTAGATCATCCTTAATGGCCGATTCTGCACGATCTGTAGTTTGCGGATGGTGGTCGGATCCGCCAATCCTCAGATCTCGCACCCGTACAGAAACATGGATGGAATAATCGCCCGATACAGACGCAGTTTGAGGTGAGTGGGCATCTTGGATTTGAAGATGGGGAATAACTGCCTGGGTGTAAAATTACCTAGTCCGGCCTTGACTCTAACATGGGGAGTGAAGCTTAGCTCGCGATCAAGCAGGACACCCAAGTATTTGGCCGAGGTAACCCAAGGGATTTGCCTCTGCCGCAGCCTTAGTGATCCCGTCGGTTGCCTGTGTCGGACTTTAGCCAGCAGAAGAGCAGAACTCTTCCCTGGACTAATTGCCATCCTCCACTTCACACTCCAGCGCCCGATCGCTCGGAGCTGTCGTTGCGGTGGCGGGAAGCAGAACTTGACGGTTTTATTACGTGCCAGTCTAAGTCCCAGTTATACATAAGCGATAATTAGGTACCACGCCTCTACATGGCTTATTCCTCTGTTTTATGCACAATATCACAGCCCTCGTGGCAAGAATGTCGAATGAATGAAACTTTAAGTTCTGCAACCACCGCTTCATAAAGAGCCATTAACGTGCTAAAGGTTCCAAAACTATTGCAAATATGTTTTGCCCTTTTCTATGCCTCAACGACTACAAACTGCCATAGAATTCTTCTTCATCATCATTCAAAGTTTGGACCCTAGCTTCTGTTTCGTCTCCATTAATCAATATCCCTCAATCTCTTCCTCAGTCTCCCAAGTTCCTTTTACCATTTGGAACATAGTCGGCGGCTATTCCAGAGAAACTGTCTTTGTTCATTATTTATATGTTGTCTCCACTTTTCTTTCTTCTGTTTAATCCTATATTTTAAGTTAAATATGTTCGATTATTCTCCTATATCTACGTCTATTTTATCATCTAACAGAGATTATCCAGCCACTGATCTTAAAAATTTCATTTCCGCTGTCTATATTTCCTGTTTAATGTCCATGTATCTCTTATATATAGTAATGCAGGAACTCCCATTGTCTTACACAATTTAATCTGTGTTTGTCTTCTGGTTTTTCTTCTAGGGTTTCTGTTTATTGTAGGTACATAAGGCTAAATATATTGTGTTTCTTGATATATGTCTCTTCTAATACAGCGGTAGTTAAATACTGCCATTCGTTTTATAGTTTTTTCATTTATTTAATCGTAATTTAACATTTTCCTTTTTTAAGTGCTAATTACTCTTTGTTTTATTTAAATATATATCTTATTATAAGATTCTAATATTTTGTGTAACATGCATACTTCCATCTATAAAGCGTCGTCTGTTTCTGCAACTACTACTTGGTTGACAGCGTATAATATAGTGTCCATTGCTTTTCCATGAATACTATAATGCTTACTTAAACTATTCTACCAGTTACAAATGTTACCGTCTTTATGCGAGGGCTGTTCAATAAAGAATGTTCATTGTATTTTACGGTCATAATTTTTCGCACTAAAATTCAAACCTGTTATATTCTGTTAGCCTAATGTGAAACAAACACGGCGTAGTAGTTTCATTGTTAGTACTCCTGTTTGTCGAATGTGAGAACCAACTAAGCCCAGACATGTTCAGTATCGCATACCGCTGCAATGGAGGTAACATGCAGTTAAAGTTGATGTTAGAGGAACATCCGGACTTTCTTTCAAACGTAATCACTGCTGATGAAACTTGGCTACATCATTTTGATTCTGAGAGGAAACAGCAAAGCTCAGTGTGGAAATCTCCTTCATCACCAACCCCCCAAAAAGCAAAAGTGGTTGCTTTTGCTGGGAAAGATATGGTCATTTCATTATTTGATATTCATGAAATGGTTTATCAGCATGTTGTACCTGTACACATATCGGTAACTGGACAATACTACAGGGATGTCTTGAAAACATTGCAAGTCCATAGCAGGCGCAAAACAATATATTTCCGTGAAGCAGACTGGATGCTGCACTACGAAAATACGCGGCCGCATATTACCCATGCTGTTGCTGAATATCTTGCAAAAATCAACGTGAACTGCATCTCTCACCCTATCTATAGTCCGGATTTAGGCCCATGTGACTTTTTTCTATACCTTAACTCGATGAAACGCCTTCGTAGGAGGCACTATCCATCATCAGAAGCATTGGTGATGGCTGCGGAGGCAGTTCTAAAGGATCTCTCAAAAATGGGTTCCAGTATGCCTTTGAAGACTGGAAGAAAGGCTGGGACAAGTGCATCGTATTCAGGGGAGAGTATTTTGAGAAGGACCATAAAAATTATGAGGATGAGTAAAGGTACGTTGTCAAAAAGAAACTGTGATCATTCCTTACTGAACACCCCTCGTAAATCTTAAATCAAATTGGGGAAAGCGGACACCCTTGTTTTACTAGATTTATTTTTAATGTGTGGTTGTTTTGTTATTCATTAAATTGATTTTTATGGAAGTTCCTATAAAATTTTCCTTTTTTATTTCCATTAAATGTGCTCACATACAATTATTTGTTAAATTGCCTTACATTATTGTGATTGAATTATCTTTCAGTTCTTAATCTTTATAATGCTGTACTATACAAAGCAATAATTCAAATCTGCTTCCCAGCACTGCAGGGTAAGGCAGAACATTTTCAAGTTGAAACTTCACCGGTTTGTTCTAACAGGATTCTCCTTGAGTAAGTAAGCGGTCAGATAATTATGGCCGACACTAGAGCGTGTTATCGTTGTGCTCTCTGGCAGTAAATACATGAAAGCTAAATTGCTTGTGGTAAAGCTTTGGTAGCGCGGTCTGGCGGTATTCAACTGGATGCATAGGTAATGAATAATCAATCAACTTTGGTGTTTTACTGAATATATGGCTCTGAAAAAAGTATGACACACTTGCATCCCTAATAGTTTTAAATTTGGCCTCGAAAAATCGATGTTGTGTATCTCTTTCGGAATGTTATTCAAATTTTAAGAATATTTCAAATTTTTTAAACATATTATAATGTTTATATTCAATTTCGGTAGTGATACTGCAAAAATAAACAAGATATGTATATATGTTGTTTAGATTGACGTGAATATAAAGAAACGTATGGTTGCTAGGGAGAAAAATCAATAGACTTCGCAGACGGACGTGAACAAAATAAGTTTAACTGTCGTGGAAGATGCATGTGTATGAAGACAAAAGTAATTTAATAAAATATTGTATTAGGAGGATTGTAATAATTTGAATTGTATCAGATTAAGTTTGATCATAGCATAAGCTTCGTATAAGATGGGCATTTGTGAATTGCAGCGAATAATTTGAGAAAGTAATTGTATTTAAGACATTTTAATTTAATTTTTGTTACATCATTTTTTGTCAAATTCCAATAGCTAGACTTACAATTTCACAAAAAGGAATGATACAATTATTTTTTTTTCAGAAAAATTAACTTAATTTAGAAAAAGACATCGAGTGAGTGAGTGTGTGGTGTTTAAGGGCCCGTCGACAACAAGGTCATTTGGGCCCGGAAAAAGACATCGATTCGAGCCAGCGACCTGAGGGGGAAATGTTCATGCTCCGACTGAGGAATTGAAATCAGTTCATAAATTGAATACACCATCGGGATTTACAAGTCTTTGCATCCAGCGAGGCACAATTTACTTGAAAATAGGTCCCAACTTGGAAATAAAATTAAAACATCTTCCAACAGGCTAGCACAACGTGCTGCAAATTAAAATCATTTTACAGAATTAGTATTTTATACTGACATGCATAAAAATTGGTTCATTGTTCTCTGTTGCAATAGTATTCTTCTCTCCGTAAGATTCCCATTTTCAGGTAGTCCAATTTTATTTCAGGAGTTCACCTGTCTCTGTTTGACATGCCTGTGAATACCAACTCATAAACTCAACTAGAACTCAAAAAGAGTAACAAAGAGAGAATGGCCAAGCACTCTGTACATGAATTATTCATTTGTTTCTTCCGGGCGGTTAGGCGAATGTTGGTGTGGTCTCCTCTACTATGACCCTGCTTCTCTCACTTCCCCTCCTTCTTTCCTGTTACCGGACGACTCCTGGAGTTATGGTCAACGGTAGACAAATGGCACAGAGATTTGCGAGTCTGCAGTACCGAGTCGAACTTTCCCAGTTACCGACAAAATGGACTTCTGAGTCACCCTTTGGCGGTTAGGGTGAATAACCTCCGAGCGGCTTCAAGCCGGAAGTTCAAATAAGGAACTTTTAGGCAATTCTGGGAGGCTCTGCCGCTTACATCGTCCTTTCTTGTAGCATATATTCCTCTGGGATTCCTTCATCTGATTGGTTTCTCCGGCGGAAATTGCACAAAGTACCCATCTGCAGGCCGAGGTGCTAGATGTACCCTCCGTTTCCTAAACTACCACTACGAAAGTGGACGACAGTTAGCTATTAGCGCCTCCTAAGGTAAACAAAACTCAAATTTAGATAATGTAATGTAAAAATTCCAATTCTAATAAGAACATATATCTGGAGAAAAAAATGAAGGTTTTTACTTTTCTTTTGGGTAAAAATAGTTTGATCGAAACCTTTAGGATATTGTAATTTGTGAGAATAAGTTCAATAAAACATTATCTTAACAGTACTCTTTTAGTGAGAAGTGCTTCTTTTAGTGGTTGCTCTATATATTGGTGTAAGTAAAGTACGATGTTAAGATCATATTCGAGAAGCAGAGGTGGGAACGCTGGAGCAGGGTGGGACTTTGAAGTTTACATCCTCCAACGTTAAGTGACATCGCACGGTGAAAGAAATGGGTGAAATAATGCTCAAATGTGCCCAAGGTCCATGGAGCTTACAGCTACCTCCCATTCGTCTTCAAGGATAAGGGAAAACCCATTAAAACTTTATCCAGGTAACTCACCCTGAACAAGATTCGAACTCGGGACCTCTTGTACGTGAGGCAGACACACTAGCCCACCTTGGTAGCGTGGTGGTAGCATGTCTGCCTCACGTTGAAGAGGTCCCGAGTTCGAATCTCGGTCAGGGCGAGTTACCCGGATAAGGTTTTTTTTCCGGAGTTTTCCCTTATCCTTTAAGACGAATGTCGGGTAACTCTAAACTCCATGGATCCCCCCCTGCTCTCACCAAGGCGGCCCGGGTTCGATCCCAGGCGACCGCAAAGTGAGATTTGTGGTGGACAACACGGTGTTGGGGCGGGTTTTCTCCGGGACCTCCGGTTTCCCCCGCCATCTCATTCCACCGATGCTCCATCTTCATCTCATGTATCATCAGTGTCACCGCCTGCGGTGCCGTATGTAGTAAAAGCGGGCGTTAAACACTACACATTTCATTTTTCATTTCCATGGATCCCCGACTCATTTGAACATCATTTCATCCATTTCATTGATGGTCTGATATGACTTAACGTTGGAGGACGTAAAATTACAAGAACAACAACAGCAGAGACACTACCCCTACCGAAGCGGGCGGCAGGATCGACTTGGTATTATTTGTACCAGTATGCGTCACATTATGACCCATTGTTTTGAGGTCAGAAGCGCTATTCTCATCTCACACCAATTTATTTACTTAAGTATTCCAAGTTACTTCTCAACTCATTCAAAACAAAACCTCTATCAAGGATTTTAATATGTTGATGTTAATGCTATTGCCCCAGAGTTTTTCCCCGCCTTTAACTGCAGTGCGCATATCAGAGTCCGTTCTACTTTGGAACACATCGATGGTGTACGTACACGCTGGGTTGCCTGCATTTTGTATTTTAATTATTAGATCATACATTCATTCACACTTTCATACACACTTCCAGACACTGGGGAAGATGGGGAATCATCTTGGTTGGAGAATTCCTTCCACACCCGCCCCCTTGCGTAGCAGGCAGGTGCTTTACCGACTGAGTTACGAGGCCATCCTTAAATGCGGTTATGATTTGTTGTTAAGTATAACTTTTCTGCAGAACTTATAATTAACACTTGTTAACAAGTGAACTCTAACACTTCTTGAATGTATTTTGTCGCTTCTTATCATCAAACAAACTTAATGGGTTGGCTCAAACGGTAATGTTTGGAAATTTGATATCAGTAAATCTATGGTTCGTTTACCCTTGAACAACCTATCCGAACATTTTTCTTCCAGATTTTTCTTGGTCAGTACGAATGACGGGTTGGATTATTTCATTTTCCACAATTTTCCCTCCTATTTTTCATTTTATTCCAATTCATTGTCCTCAGGATCGAAAGTGTCAGCGAAGGACGAAAGTGATGCTGCCATGTGGGAAATTTGTGACGTATCTGCTGCTCTAAGCGCACGGATGGCATTGAAGTAGCATGTGCTGCCCGAGTAGGCCGGTGTCGGGTATTTTGCGTCTTGGGCCTGAACGGCGAACCTGTAGTCGATGAAGCAGCCCCTGTCACCTAAGAACTGACACGACATATAACTTGATAACAGAAAGACATTGACACAAACGAATAAATATAAATAAATGATAGATTTACAAATATAAATAAATGCGTATAACAGACAGACATATGCCATAATGCTGGCATATACCCTGGACACCCGCATTGACAAGGCCACTCTACGAAGGTCAATAAACTCCCTTTGTAACCACTGTAAACAAACATCCCTACTCTATTGTTCGTTTTGCCCCCAAGGAAAATTTGGCGCCTCTCAGTCGGAAACCTACCCATTGTCAAAATCCCATGCGTGCCTCTGACAACATGCTATAAGATTTCGAACGATCCGAGAAATCATGTCTTAGAATAATTTTTTTGCACGGGGACCGTTAGAGAAAACGTCTCTGTCGCTAGGTCCGAAACTCGAAATTCTCAACACTGATATCAAGTGGGGGATACTTAAAGCCAATAGAAAATTGATGTTAGGTCATGTGATTTTGCAAACTCCGAGAAATATCTAGAGTAGGGGTAAGTCATGGGGATGGCGGAAACTAGATTTTGCTAGTAAGGACATTTCGGTCCTGAGTGCTGCGTAAGACGGACGCATATTCGGCGCCGCCTAAGAACTAAACGTCCGCGCTATGTCCAGCGCAATGTTTAACAATCTCTCCAGTGAGAATTAGAACGAGTAGCGTATTGTGAGGACGATAAGTGTACCCAATCCGACTATGCAGTGCTACTGCCTCCGTGCTTAGCATCGCAATATAGACAGTGACGCTTGACTCAGCAACCATACCGGCGACGACTTCACGGTGGCGAGCGTAGGAATCCAAGGATTACAATAAACTTCTATCAACCAGATTCGAGGGGTCATCATTAACCCACAATCTGTCAGGACACACCCACTCCTGAGGTTCAAATGAGAGTCCTCATGCGGGATCTACATGTCACCTCGAACCGACCACAATCTCCCTTTCCTTAAACTCCTCACGCCACCAATCCTTAATTGTGAGGCGTCGAGCACAAGGGAGAGCTCGACGTGGTCCACAACGGGCCGGACTAACTCATCGAGATCAACAATCTCTAAATCATATTAAGAAACCTATCGCTAGCTCGCGTCCCTATAACGCACTTCACATACACGCAGAGTGCTCTCATCGCATCGCTACCTCCCAGGTGTGTGAATAGAATAATTAGTTCATTGGTTCGGTTTAGAAACCTCTGGTTCTAATCCAATTCAATACCAAATAAAGATCCATGATTCAAAGAAGCAACTTATACTCCTCAAAGCTTAACATAGCTTTACTTTGTCTACTATTTTATTGCATTAGGTAGAGGAACTATTGCGTTGTAACTAACACTTCTATACCAATAGTTCAACGGCACTACACACTTTTGGTCCATTTAAAAAGGTTTCGTGCCTTTGCACAGCTTAAAAATTATAAATGAAATTCAAATAATAATCAAATTTTATATTGAACAGTTTCTAGATTTTACCGTAATGCATAAATATAAGTGCTTTCTTGTTACAAAAATATCGTTAGCTTATTTTCTGAGTGAACCTCCTTATCCTTAGAAATAGCAATAGCCATGTTGCGTGTACGCATGTGAATGTAGACAGACGCACACACGCACGCGCGCCCTACAACCATGTTGCAACACGTGTCTCAGCCATCTGTTTCTTCGAGGTCACATTAACCTGTCACAGACAGAAATCGGTAAACGGATATTCGAATTTGCTAGAAGTTGAACTACATATTAACTCCAGAGAGGACAGACAATCTGACTGAGTACAATTGACAGCAAAATAATATAGCTACAAAGTTTTAGTGCTACAAGTGAGAGATGTAAGTTAAATGTGAGAACGAGTTATGTTTCCTAAACAAAGAGCGACTGAAGAGAATGTTTTTCTGCTATAATCCGTTTCCAATAAGTGCCAGGATAAAGAGTGTTGAACAATACGGTGGTTTAGTATGCAAATGCATTTCTGAAAAAAAAAAAAATAAAAAAAAAATTTACTAGCTGTGTGACGATCTAGGCAGCTCTTCTATAGTGCTTGCCTACTGATCCAAAATTACTTAGAAACTCTTTAATAGGATTTTAATTGTTTATTTAAAATATTAAACCCTTTGACTGGAAATAAAATGTACTTTACTACTTGTTTTTAAAATCTGACTTAAGAGTATGGTTTTTAAGTTTAAATAAAAGTAATATCAACATATAGATAACAATGACGCATGCCTCACGCTGTCGGAGTTCGCAGGTATAGGTCACACGCGTGTGGCATCCTTGTAGCTGTTTGTAAACATACCGGCATACTCCACAGTATTTTGCTAATATTAATAATTTCTTTTAGCTTATGAAACCGCAATAAAGAGGCTAATGCTTAATTATTGCTTATGAACGTGTAAAGACTTCCAAAATTCTCTTATAGCAGTCCATGATGACAAATAAATTGGTGGACATGTGCAACTTATACCTTTTAGAAGGAAGTTAATTTTAGTGAAATTGAGGATGGAAGCATTAAATGATAAAAAGAACAGAGAACAATATGAAAGAATTGTAGATAAAGTTAACCAGAACTAAATGCCTTATTCAATAAAACGAGCATTTTAATTCACTGTATTTAATAATACTCAATAAAGCATTTGTAGATGAAAAGGAAGGTGTTCTTTTAGAGTAACTGGTTAAAAGCACTGTACAATTAAGATCATACCAAAATGAGCAACTTTGGTAATGTCCGAGTCACTAGGCTAGGGTCACTGATAACGAGCAAGGAGCAATGCTTTTGTTTTCCATGGCTGGTGCGTCCCAATAAGAACTTTTGAGGCTACTGTGCTGCCCAATCAGAAAATCATGTAGTATTTAATGTGCATAAAATTATACCAAAGAGAATTTCGAAGCTGTGACACAGAATTTTGGAGTAGTTAAGTTATAAAGAACGCAACGGCTAGAATCGTTCAGTGTCGTTTTGAAACAACCTGTATACCCGATTACACACGTGCCACACGTGATGCATTCTAACATTCTCGAATGGGGAGGTGTGCTGGAGTGAAGACATGCCAGCTAAAGGTACATACAGTTTGATTCAGATGAGGTAGCAAATCTCGAAATATGCGCATTAGATAGGATGAGTTCATTTTCTGGGGGGGGGGGGCGTGAATGCTGATTGCAAGACGCACATGCTCGCTTATCGATAGGTTGACACTAACAAACATTTAAGTTCTTTAGGCTCGTCCCTGTGTTATAAAATGAAATTGGATTAACATTTGATAGTATTAATTCGTGTATATAATTGCGCGTGTCTGTTAGCTCTATATTTTTAAATTCTTTTAATTCTTTATTTATTTTCATATTTTATTCATAAACAGTCATTAATGATGAACAAACTGAAAGAATATGTGCTACATTGACAGATTCGTGAAGTGGTGAGTAATAGTACATTTTCATGTCAAAGTATACACAGCCTTCGGTCTATATTAAAAAGTTTAGGAAAATGTAGCTGAGGCTATATGTGTGTCGGAAAGAAGATTATTACGATCAAGGATGTGAATTTCGATTTTACTTCTTTAACACATCTTATAAGAAAAGACCTGGAAGATCCATTTAGTTTCAAAGAGAGAATAGTTCGCCGAACGGTAAATGAATTACATGAACTGAGAAAAAGACCTACTTTAAATAAGGTGTATGCTAAGCTCAAATATGCAGAAGAGGTGATGTACTGAGAGACTGGTTTTGCAAAACCTTTCAACAGAATAGTTCATGCCAATAACTTCTCTACTGTTCTCAATCCTGATATTTACAACATAATTATTTCTTTGAATCCCACACGCGTAACCTACAAAAGAGAGAACCTTCTTCACTAATGCAATCATAATATTTTACGTCTACTTCCTTATAATTCTAAGCTGATTCCTATTACACTTTGCGAAAAACTGGGCGGCTGACAGAAATGTTAGATTGAAGATGGAGGACATAATTCAACTAGCTGACGATAAATCTACCGGCATTCAGCATAGGATCGGCAAGAATGATGCACAATCGTGAAGAACATTGAAGCAGAATATATGCAGAAAGAGGGTTAATCGGGTGCAGGGCAGGAAATAATAATTCACTTGGGAGAGAATGGCGATTTTTTTCCGCCATTGGGGAGGCAGTTTGAAGCATAGAGACGAAGCGACCACTTAAGATGAGTAAAACATATCTGGAGACCGCAATAGCACATAGTATACGCAACCAGTCTCAAGGTAAGGGTGCAAGCATATTACAGATTGCAGTGAGATAAGGGAGCTAATACCTTACCCCATCCACACTACACCCTAACCCTACACTTCACCTCATGTGTATCTGTAGGCGCTGGTAGTGTTGTTTAGCCGGATGGTGTTACAGAAATTTGTGAATGTATTGTATGCCCACGACAAGAAGGCTAGAGGGGTATGAAGGACAGAGGAGCTTGAACTGTTGATCTGCTCCGGTAGTGGATCTATTTACTAGGAAATGAGTGAATGAGGGTGCATATGAGTCACCCATGCTGCCAGATTTAATTTTTGGTATTATGTATAGGTGAGCTATGTGACAACACTTGTGCATTTTAAACGAGTCTTCCATCCTTGTCATTCTCGGAAGGCGAGCATACACCACGAGAAGACAGAAAAAGCGATTACATTGCACATTCCTCTAGCGTGCATTCTTGTCCTGGGCAATCAGGACTCGTAAATCATGGGCATCCAAGTACCACATTGTGTCCTAGTAAAGCTTTTCTTAGGGTTCACTACCACACTTATTGATTTTTAAGCGAATGCAGTAGCACCATGATAAACTGTGCGACTCTCACTCAGGATATTTTTTCTATCCTCGTCCACGGCGCACTCAGATTTGGGATTGTCGTGATTTATCCTTGTCCCAAGCAAATTCTAGAGTGCATATTTTCATATCAAGAATTTCTATCCATCACTTCCCTTTGCTTCACATCCTTATTTTTCAGTTTACGTAAAACTCGTACTGTAAGTGATGCTGGAGAAATAGCGCGGTTACTTGCGCCGTTCTCGGCGCTGAGTATTGTGTGGTTGCTGTACTCAAGTGCGGGGAACGCTTATCGACATCGGACCCGGAGTATTTGTGACTTCTGTGACGTCACATTCACAGGCACTTTTTACCAAATGCAAGATAGTTTCAAAATAAGCAAGAAGAAATACACGAAGACAGATTAAATTACAATAAACAACCAGTTTCCTGAAGGAGCAACATTTAGTGATTGAACTTTAAATAAATTACTAAACGCACAATTCATAGTCCCTATAGTTTTGGTTACTTCTAATGAAACTTTTCTTCAATAAAAGCCTTATTCAAACAACTTTTCGCAAATGAAGCTCAGAACTAGGCAACCGCTTTTGACGGGAAGGATGAGTGGATGAGTATGTTCGCGGAAATGAAGGAGTAGGTACTAATGGAAGTAAACAGTGTACTGCTTGTCTTAAAAGGAAATTAATAAATCGACCCTTTCTATATTAAATATCGGAATATAACAATTATTTTAATAGTATGAGAGCACTTTGAAACAAAGAAACATCCATATTTCCATTCCACCCCATTAAGAAAATCGTTCAAGGGATCATAAAATTTAGATTTCCAAACAACAGTGTATTATAGTTAACAAGTTGTTAACAAATTATGTGTGGCACAAAGCCGGAAGAAAAGAAACCGAAAATTAAAAAAGAAAAAAAAAAAGAGCATATAAAGCTATTTTACTTTGGGCCTAGGGGCTAATGAAACGTTTTAAAGGAGCGGAACCTATATGAGAAAAACATAACAACTATAAATATTACAATACAAAGAAAGAAGGCCTAATGCCACAACTTACCAAGCCCCGACGTGATAAAGACGCAAACGCCACCTAACACGTGCAAGAAACACCTCTGTCTTTCTCTCAAAGCATATAACACAAGCAGGTACACGGGCTCACACTCCAAAGCGTCGGTAACACAAGACCTAGACCGCCGGCCAATCACGAACTGCCAGCCAGTTCCGGAAGCAGAGGAGTTCGGAAACAGCCACGATAAAGCAGACCACAGGATAGCAAACTTGGCCAAATGAAAGACAGTGCCAAGGCGAAACGGCGCACTGCACAGCGTGTCCTGGCCACAAGATGAAGTCAAAGCGCATTTTAAAAGCTTCAATTCAATCTAGTATTCGAAATTAAAATTATTAAATAATTCTGTTGCAGATCCTCATGAAGAATGCTTATTTGAATATAAGAAACTAATTAACTGGATTAATTTATTAAATTTTGAAGTGTATGTCAAATTATATCTATTTTAAAGCTATTTTATGAAACGGATTCACCTTCTTTTCTATTAATAATGATGAACATTCCTAAAAAATGATAAAAATATTTTGTCGGTGTATACAAATAATGAAAGCTGGATAATATAAAGCTTGCCTTGGTGTTGCTCATCCTTCACAACACCATTACACAGATCAAATTATCGCATATTATATACTGCTAAAAACAAAATAAAATATGGAACCACTATAGTTTTAAAATGCTAAAAAATTCTGATGATACAGTTGCATATTCATATTCTTCCAGGAGTGGACTTTTTAGTAAAATTTATGGTTTTTCTGCTAATAAAGAATAAATGACAGTGAGAATGTACAGAGGCCGACAGAAGTATTCGAATAATATAAGATCTAACATTGCACGTACTGTAAATACTGTAATATTTATCTGGCAGCGTTTAATTCTTAAACATGTAAACATTAACCTTTTGTGTCTCGGAAACAATATTTAAAACATCACTTTGCATGTATTTATTACACAATCTGTACTGTATTCATTCTATTGTCCCTCTAATTGGAGGACACAAATATTCCAACGTACCCAATTAAACAGAGAGAAAGTTGGTTGGACGTATCCTACACGCACCTATCACATAGCAGTTATGTTTATGCTATGTCTTGAGATAGTGCTCAAAGTTATTAAGCCGATTGTGAACTCACAGGTAATATGGGACGTAAACATAAGGAGACAACGATGACAGAGAGGAATATTGTGATAAATATGTACAACAGAAACATAACTACAGTGTTATGCACAATTCAACACTTCAAACAGACAAATACTATTGTAAATAAATCTAGAAATGACGCTCCTTCTAAGCTCACTACCAGAGACAGGAGGCAAATAATAAAACAGGTGAAGCAGAATCCGAGAGTCACTGCATCTGAGATTAGAGGATGCCTTGAGCAACATTCTGGTACTGTGGTTCACACCAGAACAGCTGAACGGATTTTAAATAGTACTGGATACAATTCCAGCGTTCCTAGGAAGAAACTATATGTTAATAAAGCAAATAAGAAAAAGTGTATAGAATTTGCTAATAGTATGTGGTGAAACCAACTGAATTATGGGATAAGGTTCTCTGATCGGACAGATCAAATTCTGCTTACATAAGAATGATGGACGTCTTAAAGTGTGGAGACTGCCAAATACAGAATGGGAACCTAAGAACATGGTCGCCAGAGTAAAAAATGGTGGAAGTAGTGTGATGGTATGGGGCTGTATAGCTTCATCTGGCTTTGGGGAACTGGTGTTCATAGATAGAATCATGGACAAACTTGAATACAAGAAGATTCTTGAAAAACATCTTTAAAAGAGTGCAGAGAAGCTGAGATTAAGGTACGATTATTACTTCAAGCAGGAAAATGATCCGAAGCATACTGCTGAAATTCTAAGGCTTTGGATCGTGTGCAACTGTCCTCACACTTTGAAGTTACCGCTCCAATTTCCAGATTTAAATTCTGTAGAGAATATCTGGAGGGAACTCGAGAGGCGTGAGAGGAAGCATCACTTCAGAAGCAAGGATCATCTAAAAGAACTTCTTCAGAGTGGAGAAATATGGAGTCTGCAGTCACTAAACAGCACTACAGACAATGCCCAAAGGATTATAGGCAGAAATACAAAGATAGGGGATGATCACCAAATACTAGCTCTTCTCTGTTCGCATAATTATATCCAACTGTAAAGTAAACGTTTTATTTCTTATTGTAGTGCAAACTAGTTTCAATTGCTAATTATGAGTTTATATGTCTAATGGAAGACTCAAGTTTATTTTGTACCAGTTGTATTTACGTATGCTTACGCTGTGTAGCTTTAAAATAATATAAGTAATTAATATGTTTACGTTAGAATATTTATGTCGTCCTCTGTACTTTTAGAGTAAGTGTGTTATGGTTTACTAGTGAATTGTACTAAGATTTCCATGGAAAGGATTATTGCATTGTGAAAATTCTACGTATCTATCTTTTCAGAAAAAAAATTGTTTAATTTGTACTGCGCCATTTATAAAGAATGAACACGTTGTGACTCATATTCTGCATTCTTATGTTAACTTTTTACTTGCTTCTGCTAAACTTTTCAATTCAGAGGATTCATTGAGTTTTTAAGTGAAATAAGTATATTTAAGTGATCAATAAATACTTCATTTAGCATATATAAATGTACAAAAATATGACAGGCATTTTTAACAGCTTTTCCAAAAGATAGAAACGCATTAGGAGCTGGGTTGCCACTGATCCCTTGAACCATTGTAAGCGGCCTTGCTCCTCTGTTTGAAATAACCCAAACATTTGCAGTAATGTATCCCTGAGTTGAAAAGGTCTAAATGGTAAAATAAAAATTATGGTATTGTACTGCTCAAATCCAGCAAGTAATAACTAGGGCAGGAACTTTGGACACCAAAACATTGGAACGAGGTGGATGCAGGTTACGAGACACTAACCTATGGAACCTCGCCGTCCACTGCTGTCCTGATGTACAGCCACGTTCCGAAGGAGGGTCTGAGGTGAGACTACGAATATTGAAATGAGAGCTGCTTCAGGGCCGGTGTAAAAAGTTTGTGAACAAATAAACAAAGTCCTTGATGCTACTAACAGTAATTGTGAAACAAAAACTTCAACGTGTTTCTAAAAACAATCCACCATATTCGTAACTGTGTAAAGTGCGAAATTGTTTAAATAGCAACACAGATTCAAATATAAAACGTTTTCAAGTATGCTCCAATCACATCATGCGATGTAGTGAGAAAATTCTCTCAATACAAAAATATGTTGTCAGAGAATAGAACAAGCTTCAAATTTGAGAATTTACGAATGTACTTAGTTGTACATTGTAATAAAATTAATGACGTAAGACTTGAAAGTTTTACGGCCAGCATTACTAATCAAGGCTTCGTGGGTGATCAGCCGTGTCAAATTAATAAACGTCGAGCTTTCGGCCATTCCAAACCTTATTGCCTTCTTCAGGATATCATGGCTTCGCGGATGATCAGACTGAAGAAGGCCATGGAGTTTGCAATGACCGAAAGCTCAACGTTTATTAATTTGTCACGGCTGATCACCCACGAAGCCTTGATTAATATCAGTGACTAAAGTTAAAATGTAAACTATGTTATTTCAATAGACCTGTGTATCTGTTCACAAAAGGGATAATAAATGAGCTTAGGGACTTCCTCATATATTCATATATACGCGCTTAGTCAAGAGCCTCTGTTGTTGTCGATTGGCAGTACGTACCCCAGGTCGGAATCAGGTGTAGCGCGCTCTACAGACGTCCTTCTCCCACCCTGTTATATGTAAAGAAACCTAACTCTATGGTCTGGGCGTAACAAACATATTACGTTCAGTGTCTAACGTTCTGCCCTAGTAATAACCCCTGAAGACATGGCAAAACCTCTGGACCTTGCGCTGCAATAATTTACTGCTTACAAAGTATTATAATTTTCATTTTGTTCGTGTAATCAAAGAAGGCATTATATCTATCTGCCCTTCTCTTTGAATATGATAGATAATTTAATTCTTCTCTGTTCTACAATTATGTTATTTTCTTTGAAATTTTATGAACGTAAAGTGTAACTGATTCTCATTTTCAAAATGTTCCAGATGTCTGTATGAACCAGAGCGTTTGACAGTTCACAACAGTGCTTGCCGTTTGGCGACATTTTCAGTGGTGCCTTTAAGTTAAATGTTCTGATATTCTGCATTCACAATAATATTTCTAATCATCATCCCACAATCTATTGTTAAAATGGTTTATTATTTTGTTCTTGTTAACGTAGAAAAGTCAATTCCATTTGCAGGTAAACAATGTACAGATATTGAAGGACGAATCTCCAAGAGATGTCTTTGAAGTTCCATTCTTTATATATAGAGGAAACTAAACCCATAAAACGTTCATTTCTAGAGGAAAATAAAAATAAAAACTAATAATAAATAACATTTTGGAAATGTTGAACTCCACACAAACATGAGGAAATTAGGTTTAAAAATTAATAGTTGCTCCTGTTCTTTGTTGAATATATATCTTAAAATTTACCAATGATATAAATATTATTCAGGACAAAGAAGAACATAGATAAACTTAGATATCTTAAATGATATTTTAATCAAAATATTTTGAGTAAATATAAAATAACGAAGATTTTTTATTTATTTGCAAGCTTTTTCTGGGGTATTTTCTTGAAAATCTTCATGTCACATCCTTGGAAAAGGCTCAACTTATGTACCAAACTTGATATCCAACTGCGTATTCGTTCGTAAGATAAATTACCATAATCACAAACACAAGCGCGCGCGCGCACACACACACACACACACACACACACACACACACAAGTACGCCCACCTCGGTAGCGTAGATGGTAGCGTGTCTGCCTCACGTTCAAGAGGTCTCAAGTTCGAATCTCTGTCAGGGTGAGTTAACTGGATAAGGTTTTTTCCGGGGTTTCCCCTTATCCTGAAAGACGAATGTCGGGAAGCTCTAAGCTCCATGGATTCTGGACACATTTGAGCATCATTTCACCCATTTCATTCACCGTCCTATATGACTTAACGTTGGAGGACGTAAAATAACAAAATAATAAAAATAATAATAATAATAATAATAATAATAATAATAATAATAATAATAATAATAATAATAATAATAATAATAATAATAATAATAATAATAATAATAATAATAATAATAATAATAATAATAATAATAATAATAATAATAATAATAATAATAATAATAATAATAATAATAATAATAATAATAATAATACACAGGTGCACCCATCACATACAAAAACAATTTTAAAATATGAGCTTTTCGGATTCAAGTAAACTCAAAATGGATATTTCAATGAATTCGCAGTATTGGTATTAATTGTTAAATAGTAGAAACAGTAAACGTTGAATGCATTTAATCCGCATAGCCCCTTTTTACTCACTTTTAAAAAGCCACTGTCACAAGGGCCTGCAAAACGTATTACTACTCTTAGTTAATACGAAACTGAAATTTACATTCATCTTTTACGCTGTAGATGCAATAAGTAAAGCTGTAGTTAAATTTTTAAACCTAGCTATGTGATGACTTCATGCAATATGCAGCATTGTCATTGTAGAAAAATAAAGTTTATGTCAAAATGATGTTTTACATTTTACAGAAGCGTAAGTATTTGAATATGCAGGTATACCTCTCCGCAAGCGTAATGACTTCAGCAAGAGTACGAGAAGCATAAAATCGCGTAGCACTGAGTAGTCTGTGAACAAGTGCTGAAACTATTATCTACACGCCAATTATAGAAGTAGAAGTGCAATTGCCTAACACTGAGGTCTCCGTGTGAGGTGACGAAGAAAATGGTATGGTACAGATGAGACCTAGAATTTTAATTGTGCACCACACAGCAGTCGCGAAATGTCTCCTAACTAATCCTTCGGAATATGAACAGGAAGTTAAAGCGTCGATAAATAAGGTAGTAGGCAGAGAATGGAAGAGCGAAAGAGAGGAATAAAAAGGATCTCATATTTGAGTGAATAGAGGCAGACGGAAAAATTCAATGCCATAGCCAATATTTGAACCACTGATCTCCCGCTCTCCGTGCGGTTGCTCTAACAAGTGAGCTACTATGGCCAACATGCCGACGTGACACTACATTCCCAAGTGATTCATATGTTGCCCGGTAAACCACTAGGGTTTCTCATATACTATAAGACACACACGTTTTGTGGCGACTTACTATGCTGTAAGTACTTAAGTCCCCGGCTTCATAGTTAAACCACTATGTTATTCAGGATGGAAATAATCATTTCTTCCACACTAGCCATGTGCAGGCTAAGGTTTGAATGAATAGCGTCAGATTTAAGAAATCAATGCATAGTCGGGATTTGAACCTTGGATCTCCCGCTTCAAATCCCGGCTATGGCATTGAAATTTTTCAGTCTAGCTCTATTGATTCAAACCTATAGCCTACACACGGCTAATGTGGAAGAAATGATTATTTCCCTCCATTTACCTGAAGCCCACCTCGGTAGCGTAAATGGTGGCGTGCCTGCCTCACGTTCAAGAGGTCCCGAGTTCGAATCTCGGTCAGGGTGAGTTACGTGAATAAGGTTTTTCTGGGGTTTTCCCTTATCCTGAAAGACGAATGTCAGGTAGCTCTAAGCTCCATGGACTCAGGGCACATTTGAGCCCATTCCATTCATCGTCCGATATGACTTAACGTTGGAGGAAGTAAATTACCAAAAAACAAAAAACAGAAAAAAAACGAGTAACATAGAAGATCTCATATATTTAAAAGGTTAGCTTGGGATGGATATATTATCTTCAAAATCACACCAAGAAAATGCTGAACTAAAGTAAGAAATAACTACAGTGTTGAAACACTCTTTTCTCTTGAGTTTGCTCGCAAGAGAAACAGGACAAACCCGTACACCAACTCACATATCTGGTATATAAACTTGCTCGGGTATTACACGTTTCGTAAAAATGCCTTCCATGGATTCTAGGTGTCTAAAAATGTGTAAGATCTCAGTACCGATGTTTCTAATAAACTTATGCATCCACTGGCAGACCGCTGTTATTTTTCGTTGAATTAATCAATTGTACTAATGAAACTCCACAAACATTATTTTAAAAATATTCCCATTACGATTTCAGGTGTTATTCTAAATAAGTTTGGAAAATGGCTCATACATAGTTTGATACTAGTGCCTAATTGCAATAGAACTAGATAACATTTTAAACCTTTTATCATTATTTTTTTTTCAAAAGGGAGGTACTGCACTCACAAAATGGCTGAATTATTGCAATAAGTGTATAGTCCCAAACATTGTGAATAAAATTAGAGTAGATGTGTATATATAAAGAGAATTTTGTGAATGGAGAAACCACTCAGCAAAAGAGTTTAAAGAAAACAGAATTTAAACTTGGGCTAAATCTGTTTTAGCTACAGCTAATTGTTAGTGTAAATATGCAAAAATTAACATTCTATTAATTTTTAGAAGTCATGTTTGTTGCTGTAAGTTCTTCATTTGTTATTTTTTAAACGATTGGTGAAGTTTTATTTACACGTTACTTTAAGATATAACCAGGAGGCAGAGGCGCTATTTTATACTGAGGCCAGTGCGGATATTTGTTGTTTATGCTTTTCAGTGTTGATTAACTCTTTCTGGAAATAGGTGCTCGTTGAATGACAAGTACAATATAAGAACATAGAATAGGAAACTACGTTTGGAACACTCAAGTGATAAACCTTCAAATTAGTTCTGTAAAAGTTTTCAAATTTCCTTAGTTGTCTACAACGTTTATTTATTTATTTTTTAGTTTTGTTGAGAAGAGAAGCAAAATAAACAGAAGAGCAAGCGAGAAGCACAACCACGTAGACGTTCCGTTATAAGAGGCACAAAGTTCAGAAGCCTGCATCTGTTCCCATGGCAACGATTCAAGTAAAAACAATATGAATTCATCTCAACTTAAAGTCTCATTTCTTTATACCTCCTTTGCAACGAATTCTGGGTTGAAGGAGATGGGACGTCAGTCATAACTCTAGCTTATTGGCTGGTGGTTGCACGGATCGACACCCTCACCACCGCCCCCTCTATTTTCTTCCTTTGTCCCTTTCCCCTTTCAGAATGCCAAATGAAATCCTTGGCTTTAACATTCAGTTGTCGGCGACACAATGTGATTTATATATGCATGGATTCTCCTATTTCGGTTTTTCCTTCTTTCTGTTTTTTTCTTTTCCTCCATTCTCCAGCTCCTGTCTCTTCCGGAACGCCTTCCCAATGTTATTTACATCTCTGCCCCATCACAGCAATCCGAACCAACTGTGGCTGTGCTTCAGACAGACATCTGTCAAAATTATATGCTCAAGAACACAGTGATCGACTTTATGCGGAAAACAAACAGTGATTTCTGTAGGTTTTCCACGGAATAAAATGGTCCTTGTTTACTCATGGAAACTTCGGTTACCTATTTGTGTAACCCATTTCAAAAAGCGTCCATAAAATATTTTACTCTTTAGGTGGTGATTTTACAAGTTTGAAAATGCTACACATCAATTTTCTATGATATGGTAATAAGTAAAGCTTAAACTCGTTTTTTCCCCTTTTCTTTGGACACAACAATGTTGAAAAATGATTGGATGCAACTCAAAAATTTGATACCTAAGTTTCACTTAACAAAACAAACAAACAAAAAAAAAACACGTCAGAAATGCTTTGTGTATAAGAATAAAGGCAATATTTTAAAACGGTTAGTGCACGAATGTTTTTCATTCTATCTGGCGTAAAAAATGCAATACCACTCTTAACATGTATTTTACATAAACGTGGGGGGAAGATTTTTAAAAAGAAAATCCCATCTTCAAACCAAACAGTACTTCACATGTACGCACGTTTCTTATTTTTTTCGATAACAAAATACAATATTTGACTGGAATTTTCTTTGATTCTCTAAGTTCTGTTTATTCTGATCGTCTATTGCTGCATTTCCACACTACAAGATATAAAACACCCCATATGTAGGATATGTCAGACAGCTTTAGCAACTGTACATATCATCACTAAATGTGCCAAATGCAGTATGCGCGCGATAAGAAGAGCCATCGGGCCCCAATTCCTCATTCGGTAAGTTTCGTTTAACTCCGTAAACATAGATGACAACTTTGAAATTTGAGATGCGCTATACACTAACATCTAGTGGCTAATGCTCTAAGCTCTATCATGTCAGCAATATTTCGTTTTGATCAATTTCGAGGTGAATTAGCTAACCAGTTTACAACAATCGTATGTTAGAATTGAATTTTAATTCGTCCTTGTCAACATATACATGTTATGAGACACTTTTTAAAGGTATAAATACAATATATACTAAAATTGATTACTACAATATACACAGTAAACAGCTTTTCTATCTTTTCATGTAGTATTTGCATAGACTAATTTACTACAAGAAATGTAATAATATAAATATTACAGGTTTGTGAATGTACTATGCTCCCAAAGCCCATTTATATATTTATAGTTCTAAAAATTCATTAACCGTATACAAACAGTGTGCATGCAAACATTTCTTCACCTTATTCTTAAGGCATTTTAATGATGCAGCTTGTTTCAATGAATTTGGTAGTTTCGTGTTTAACATTATCCCTTTGTAGTTAAAGCTTCCTTCATAAAGGCTCGTTTTGTGCGCTCGAATTGCCAGTTTCTCGTTGTTACGAGTATGGTGGTAATGTACATCAGCATTTACTTGAAAATGATTTATATTTGTATGAACATTTGCGGATGTTATGGCTCTCGAAAGGGGCCACATTAATCGTCCACCTCCATATAACTGGTATCTGAATGCAATTGAGCTGGCGTGGGTAAAACTAAGGAATGTTTTCAGAGGATGCAACGTTACTTGTGGTATCTTACACGATATTTTGCTGACCTGTATTTTTCAAGGTTGACCACACTGCAGAAACAAAAGAGCGTTAGCTCTCGCTTAATCCCCTCTGCCCGCACCACACCTTAAATCCATCGCTCAAGAAAATATGCGCCTACTGTTCACAAAGTGGCGGACGAAGAACAAGCTTCCATCTGACCGTTCTACTGTACTTAATGAATCTAAAATGATCAGTAACATTCTACAATTTACAAAAGACGTTTCATTTTTTCAGTTGTAATATTAGTGCATCATTATTGTTCTCAAGATTGCACTGTCGTTAATAGTTCACTCTATTGTAAACCTACCAACCAATTAATATAAGAGATTCCTTCCGGGCTTTGGAGCCGTGGTCTGATGGAGTTAAGCTGTCCATACGTATGGACAGCTTAACTCCATCAGACCACGGCTCCAAAGCCCGGAAGGAATCTCTTATATTAATTCTGACCCCGGCCGTGAAAGCTTCCGAACTACCAACCAATGTTATAAATATTCATATAACCTTATGAGTATTGTATCAAGATGTATATGACTATATGACTATGTAGTTAGCGACTATAAACAAGGTTGAAATAAAAAGGACAAAACAAATTATAGACACCAAACATGTAGATCTCTTGAACATATAAAATGTATCTAAATAGCACTTCCAAGAATATTTTATATGAATTTTCAAATACACATAAGTGGCTAGGAAGTTTTAAAGCCAGTACATAACGACCCGTATTACAGTTGCTTTAGGCTGTTCCTGTTACTCATAGAAAAATGATCAATATGTAGCGAAAGTGCATTTCGATTAAGAATTAAGAATTAACCTATAATCCGTAGTTCAATGTGGCTCTTCCGGAGAATCCCGATTAGCCAGTTGAGGCGGTCCGGCCCGTAGTAAACCACCTCGAGCTCTCCCTTGTGCTCAACGCCTCACAATTAAGGATTGGTGACGTGAGGAGCTTAAGGAAAGCGAGATTGACATGTAGCTGCCGCATGAGTACTCTCATCTGTACTTCAGGAGTGGGTGCGTCCTGACTGGTTGTGGGTTAATGATGACACCTCGAATCTGGTAGACAGATGTTTATTGTAGTCCTTAGGCTCCTTTGCTCGCCACTGTAAAGTCGTCGTCGGTGTGGTTGCTGAGTTAAGCGTCACTGTCAATATTGTGATGTGAAGCACGGAGGCAGTAGCACTGCGTAGTCGAATTGGATATATCTATCGTTTTCCTTATATATTACTCTTTGTGCTAACACTGGAGAGACTGTTAAATATTGCACTTTGTCCTTGTGCATGGCACGGAAGTATACTTCTTAGGCGGTGCCGAATACGCGTCCGTCTCACGTAGAACTCAGGACCGAAGTGTTCTTATTAGCCAAAACCTACTTTCCGCCATCACTTTGAATTACCCCACTCTAGGTATTTCTCATAGTTTGCAAAATCACATGAACTACTATCAATTTTCTATTGGCTCTTAACTATCCCCACTTAAGATCAGTGTTCATAATTTCCGGTTTCGGACCTAACATCAGAGACGCTTTCTCTAACGTTCCGTTGCAGAATTTTATGCGAAGCCGGTCAAAATGTTATAGCCTATTGTCAGAAGCGCCCATGGGATTTTAACAATGGGTTGGTTTCCGACTGGAAGACGCCAAATATACCTTGAGGGCAAAACAGATAATAGAGTAGGGTTGTTTGTTTACAGAGATTGCAAAGGGAGTTTACTGACCTTCCTAGAGTTGCTTTGTCATTGTGACGATCTCTGGAGTATATGCTAGCATTATGGCATATGTCTTTTCTGGTATACGTCCTTTATTTATATTTATAAATCTACCATTTATTTATATTTATTCGTATGTGTCAATGTCTTTCTGATATCTGGTTATATGTCGTCTCAGTGTTCTTAGGTGACAGGGGCTGCGTCACAGTGCGGGAAAAGTTCGCATCCCTCCATTACTCAACTATGAGTAGATACTATTCCTGTCCGCCTTTGTGGTCTATTTCATCGCAAAGTGGAATTCTCGTTTGTATGCCTTAACATTTTGTCACAGGTTTTCGTGTTCCAGGCTGTTACTTTATGTATCCATTTTGTGTAGTGAAATAAAAATAAATAAAAGAATAAACATTTTAGAGCTTAATGCGATCCATTAGGCCTTTTAATCGATAAGTAATAATAATAGGAAAACTTGTGATCGAACCCAAGCGCTCACAATTAACTTTCCAAAAAAAGTTTTCCATTTATTTTGATTAAGAACATAAATCTTCTTTTTTTTTAAAAAAAAAAGAAACGTTTATATGAAGTTAGCCACCCTGAATATTTATGAAAAGCTTAACTGAACGTAGACAAACTCAGGTAGTCACATACTTATGGCTAAGTCAGATAAGTTAAAAAGGACCAGTAAAAGGGTAGTTCACGTAATAAAGTATCCTTAATTGTTCTGGTTTATCCAATATTTTCAAAGTAATTCTCATGTTTTATGTTGTACTGCAATTGAATTAAACGAATGTATTAATGTCGTGAGTAGCATTCAGGACGGCTTCTACTCTTACTGAATTGTATGTACCTGTGCAGTATAATACATAGAGAAAACGTATCGAATGTAAAGTGTATATTTCATAACAGTATGCACGTCGTGTCACACTTGTTTAACATCCTTTTAAATATGTTCACTCCATTTTCTGCTTTAAGACACTATCTTCAAGTTATTAAGTAATTTGAGATTAGGCTATAACATATTTGCAAGCGCGTCCTCCCGAATATCTCAAATGCCATAGAACTGTCTGCTCGCTATGAATAAAATACCATTGTACTTTAATATTAAAATTATGAACACTGGCATATGTAATTTTGCAATGAAGTTGCTCCATGACTTATATAATATACAATGAAGCTTAAATTGTATGTGAGCTATGGAAATATTAAGCTGGACGTAAGCTAGACACTATTCAGGCAAAACTACGAGCAAACTACTTTAAGGCCTTGGATATAAAAAAAAAATAATGGAAATTTACACTACCACAAATCTGCTCCTTCAGCAAACAAGGATCTACACTGCATTGCGGAATGACCATCTAATTGAAGGGAATAATATGTGGCGCAAGAGTGTTCCACGTTGGAGCGACAGTTTGAAGAAATATATGTGTGGCGCACAGTTCCACTTTCCCCTACAGTTTGATACAATAATATGGGTAACTCAGGGTTGAGCAATGAGGCTCTCAGGGTATGCATGAGTATGTATGAGAAGGATACAAGGAGAGAGGCAAGAAAAATTTTAATAGACAAATGGCAAAAAGAATGGAATCAATCGGAGAAAGGTAGAAGAGTATATGATCTATTCCCCAGCATAAGAGAGAGATTAAGATTAACCGTATCACCAACTAAGGAGAGCATTCAATATATTACAGGACATGGCCCATTTGATACATATTTTGCGAAGATTCGAAGCAAGGAAAGTGATAAATGTAATACATGTGATATAGTAGGCAACCCCGAACATGTGATCTTTGAATGTACGAAATACAACGATGAGGTACAAGAGGAACGCGCAATGCTAGCAGGAAAAGCAGTTTGGCACATCGTAAGAAGTCACGAGGATTTGTGTATAGTGAACAGAATGGTGACAAAGATATCGAAAATAGTCATGGAGGAGTACAGAAGACCAGCGGAAATGCAAATAACGGACGCAATACATCAGCAGCAACACCAAAACCAGGACGAATCACCAAGAAGGTCACAAAGAATAAGGCAACAAGAAATAAGTGCCCACGTCGAAGAAGAGGATAGAAATGGTGCAGATCTCAGGCCAGAACAGGGCGACCAATCCATGAATAGACGTAGGCAACTTCGGACCAGAACAGGACGTCAAGAATTGGCTGAGAGGAGAAGGGGACAGCCACAACAGATCATCACACGGAGCTCATCTGATAGCGAAGATAGCTAGAGAAACAATTGTTGAAATTAAATTGATAGATAGCAGATTGGTAGAAAGTGCTGGCAGTAAACAGTTTTTCATCCACATGTATTGTTAATTTAACTAGTCAGAATGTTTTATAATAGAGTAGAACTGCCAGCTTAGGATATAGATTAAAGATATATGTAAAGCAGCTGGGAAACCGGCTGCTATAGGTTAGATAGCTTAGTAGGTTAGGAGTAGTTAGTTTAGATATAGGTAATCTGCGAAATGTAATAATGTTCCAATCTAAAGAAATGTAATAACAATAAAGAGATGTAACTGTGGAACTTATGTCCTGGTATAGACTCAAGGCACCAGGGCATAGTTCATGCAGATTTTTTTTTTTTATTTTTTTATTTTTTTTTATTTTTATTTTTTTTATTTTTTTTTATTTTTATTTTTTTTATTTTTTTTATTTTTTTATGTATGAGAAGGATGGTTTTAATGACACTGGAATGTCCGTTTCAAACTGGTTCAATGACTGCTTCTTTTTATCATTACATTAAACTCGAAGGTGCCGACCAAGGGTTACCAATATCACTGTTTAGAGTTACTATATGTGAAATGCTTATTGCTCGATAAAACTTAATTCGTTCTTCACTTCTAAATGAACCGAAAAATATCATCTCTCATCGCTTCTAGTCTGCCCTCGACCAAGACAGAAGAAGAGGACTCCCTAATCGGCCGCAAGCCAACATCTGAATGTCCACAGCTGCGCGTGGGTGTGTGTGGCTTTCACTTTCTGGAAGCCCTTTATTCAACCAAATATTCCCTTGGTGACTATTTTGTCATGCCATTATTAAGGGTCCGAAGAATATCCTATTCAAAGAAAGTCAAATGCTACCCTTTAGAACTCTGCTAAGGACACCGTATTTACGTTTCTTTTGTTAAAACAACTATTCACCCCAACTGCTATTCGACCCAAATGCCCCTGCACGTGTTGTAACAAAAAACCAACATTCCTTTGAAATCCATCATGATTCTTTACTTATTTCAATCCTTTAATTTACGGTATCATAATCTAATCTACTAATAGGAAATCGGAAGGATTACACAATTCCATAACTGAAAACAGAGGAGCCGGAGCCACATAGATCTACAGAAAAATGATTAGGACCAAGGCTTCATCCAATATCGAATGTAAGTTGAAATTATAGCCAGTGTGATATTACAAAGTACAAGTATTATAGTTACATAAAATTGGCAGCAAAGCAAAGTTAAAATACATAAAGGACAAATGACAGTTCAAACCACAAAAAGCGAGGGTTAGTGTTGGAAACAGGAAGAAATTGCTCAAAAACAAGCAGATCTTAAGGAAGTAAATTTCAGCAAATAAAAATAAACTGTAAGGTAACTGAATTAGCGTAAATCCGGAAAATGTAGCATAGAACTGAAATTATACAAAAAGAAAATACTTAATAAGTAATAAGAATTAGCTAAAGGATTAAAATTAGTTAAGATCTGCTAACAGAGCAATAATCAAAAGTATTAAAATGAATAATACTAAATCAGGATCAGGTTGTTTGAGACTTGAAGCTGCAATGGGAAAGCTAGATAAAGCAGCTACAAAAAGTAATGAAAACGCAATCAGACCTCGCTAATGATATGAGATAAGATCTAGAGAATTTCTCTAAAGAAATTACAGAAGATGTAATAGTAGAGCAGTCTGATATAATTAAAGAAATCGGAGATAAACGGCTGAACATTTCTAAGGATATAAGTAATGTGGTAGAATATATTAAGTCAGAACATATTGGGCTTCAATAGGAAGCTATAACTGAGATAAAGAATAGGTTTAGAAATTAAATAGATGATACAGAGCTGAGAAATAAATCAACTTTTTAAGTAATATGTAGTGGACTAGAAAATGAAACTTTCCTATATGATATTGTGACTTTGTGGGTTCGTAGAATTAAAAGTCCAATTTGGCGAAATTCTAAATGTTCTTTATTTGCGTAGAAGTACACTCCGTAGCAGCGGAATTACATCACATATCACAACACAATCTTCCAAGGTCGACGAAAATAGCAAACAGCGTCCAGTTTACAACATCAGCCCTTGTTACAACAGCACTCTTGTTACACAACTCACTGTTTTACAAATTGCAACTCTCTCAGCTGTTCTCTGCTTACTCACTCCGTTTACAACTAAGTACTGCCGCTGCGGTGTCACAATCTCTTAAATACATCGCTGATAATTACTAGATGATTCGAATATAAACCAGAACCCGAGCAATCTCTATCAGCCCAGAAATTTCCATTTATCTCAGTTTGTTTGTCTCGGCAGAGCCTTATCGGCATGTTATCTTTTTCTGCCGGGTCTTTGTTTTCACACTGCCCGCCTATCAGTTCCTTTTGTGTAGACAAGCCGCGCGATCCTAGATACGGGTTCGCGACAATATGATATATTTAATGTACATATTCCAAAATTTTACAATTTACAACTTTTGGCTACATTTATTTGTCATTACCTTGTTCCTACCTTGGTTTGCATGACACCCTGGTCTTTTGCTCTGTCAGGTAGCTCTTAACCTCCATACCTCCTTGATTACTTAATTAGTCCCTTTCTTCCACTTCCTCTTCCTTTCTTACATTTTTTACATTTCTGGCCCATTTTTCTTTTTCTTTCTGCAACAACTCACCAATACCTCTTACCTTCTTTTCCTCCATTTTTATAGCTATTATCCTCTTCTCTGCTTTCTCCCATTTTTCTTCCCAAACCTTTTTTTCTCCATAATGCAACCTGCTCGCATTCTGTTACATAGTGTGCTATGCTTTCTTTTCCCCCACACAATTCACAAATTCCATTTTCCCTACCTTTTATCCCTCTTAGAAATATTATTCCTGTTCTGATCCAAGCTAACCCTTCTCTATCTATTTCAGTAATCTACATATGCTTTCCCTCCCCAGTTTCTTTTTATTTCCTTGTAAAATTATAATGATTTCATATTTTCTAGACTTCCCCATATTTCCTGTCTTACTATATCTTCTGTTCTGCATTTTACTAATTTATCCACATCTCATGTATTCGTTTTCTCTAATCTCTATATATGTCCCATTCCTATTTTTTCCATAATTCCTCCTATCTCTGTCCACACACTATTTGAGTTCTCTAATTCTTTTTGCTGTCTCGTCCATAATTTCATAATTTCCTCTTCTTCTTTAACCAAACACCTATACCAAAATTTATTTATTCTTTCTATTACTATTCCATTTCTTCTTGTCTTTCCTAATTCTACTAAAGTCACTTCCCTAGGTGCTGACCTTGGTAAGCTTAGTAGCTCTTTACAAAACCTTCTGTAGTTTTGGTCCACCGTTTTGTTTACTTCTGTGGCCCCCCCACCAGATCTCCACTGCACACAACATTTTGGATTCAATTAGTGCTTCGTACATTCTTTCTAATCATTTGGTTGTCATTTCCAGTTTATATCTGCATATTCTTATTCAATTCATTGCCGTCCTTCATTTTGCTTCAATTTTTCTCCTGTGTGCTCCCCATTTTGCATTGCTATTCAACCTTACTCCTAATTATTCAAATTCATTGACTTTTTCTACCCTTTTGCCATTTAGTACCTACTTTTCATCTGTTTTTAGTTTAATTCCCTTCTTAAGGACCACAACTTTCGATATATTTATGATTAGAAAGGTTCCTATATAGTCACAATAAAGGTTACCGAGGAAATTCTGCTACTGAGTACAGAATTTGATAACCTAAAAACCAATGTAAGAAGTAGAAACATAAATACCAATCTTAAAGAAATAAATAACAGGTTATGTGGACTTAATGAGCTACAAGGAAAGTACTGGGAAGCATATTGCGAAAGTGGTTATTGGATGAGTCAATAGTAAAGTTCCTTAACATAATACGTCAAGGTCGAAAAAGTGAATTATTACTACTGATTTATAAAGACAAATTTGATATCGGTGACTAACAACTTAGGATTTGATATACAGAACACCAGTTAACAGATTTAATAGATGAGAAGAGGAGAAGGGGAGGCTATCAGAACTCCAAACAATATTTCAGCATAGTAAGAATAGTAAGGATTGTATTTTAATTATAAAAAACGTGATAGATAGTTATTTAAGCATAAAAGGACAGGATGCATGTGATTTTACTAATGCAAAAGGACCACAAGACAATATTAACAAAAAGGAAATATGCTCGCCTCGGTAGCGTAGATGGTAGCATATCTGCCTCACGTTCAAGAGGTCCCGAGTTCGAATGTCGGTCAGGGTGAGTTACCTGGATAAGGTTTTTCCGGTTTTTTTTCTTATCTTTCAAGACGAGTGTCACGTAACTGTAAGCTCCATGGACCCTGGACTCATTTGAGCATCATTTCACCCAATTCATTTACCGTCCGATATGACTTAACGTTGGAGGACGTAAATTACAAAGAAAAACAAATATAGTTAAAAAATTAAGAGAGTAGTGAATAATTTTGAGGGATATAAAAGGCAACTCAAATAATGAGTGTTCTGTGAAAGTAACCATGATAAGAATTATTGAAGAGAACACAAAATTTCAGGAGATGGAACTTATTCCAGTGCTATTTAACATATTCATAGATGATATTATCTTGCAGTAGGTAAGAAAATTTAATAAGCTTTCACTAATCATCAGTAATAAGCACCTATAAGTGTGATTGTTTCCGTTTCTCTTGTGGGGCTAAGCAAAACTTTCGAAACACTTGGAACTAAGTTTGGGGATTGAAGATGAAGAAACACAGATTGAAATCCATGATCCTAAAAGTATAATATATCTTAATTAACAAAAATAGTAATAGCTGCAAATAGTGACAAAAATCGACTATCTAGGAGTAAGGTTGCATGAGCAGGATACTAAGGGGAAGATAAGAAAAAACTTACTGACAAAGGAAAAACAATCAATACAAGCATATGTGTACAAAGGTACAGAAATTCAAATTAGAACGAGGTGCTAGAAGCAAGGATATGACACACAGCAGAGACTATCGGAGCTGAATAAATTTTTTGGAAAAGCTAAATGCAATATATGCACCGTAATATTTGCAAAATAATCAAGGGTTTATTACAAAGTTCACTAGCGGAGGTGCACAAGCAGAATAAGAGAGAATGGGCGTTAGAGGCAAAATAGTGGAAACGGCATTCAAATACTGATTCAAAAAAGGAGAATTAGATAAAAATAATTTACTGAAGCAATGCAGAATCATGCAGGATAAACTGTGACAAAAGCACACTCGGACGCCCAACGTACAGATATGAAAAACCACTAAGAATGAGGGAAATAGGGCAAAAAATAAACGAAGCAGAATTTAGGTTTCGTTGGCAGAAATTGAAACAAACGTGGAGAATATAAACAAGCAGTAAACTGTAAGCAGTAAATATAAACAAATACCATTCATAAATTATAGATATGTAGAAATATATTGTGTAAGAGGAAAATACTCCTGAACGGTATATGCATGGGCAACAACAATTGTAAGACATTTATTTCGTCTAGGAATGTAGAAAAAATGGCGGAGATTGCACTAATTACAGTAAATTACGTTATATTCTTCTTTACTGCCCTCTTATTTCACTACGTAGTGTCAGGTTATTCTTGCTCCTCTTAGCACTTATGCGGGTTGAGGAATGGAATCCCTGGATCAGCGAGAGAGAGAATACAGGATGGAAGATCAGCAGGAATGAGAGTAAAGGAATTGGATGGCGGGATGAGAGCGAGATGAAGTGATATAAAAGCTAATGGAGCAATTGGTGGAATGCTGGTGGAGGAAACCGAAGGACTCGGAGAAAAACCCACCCTTGCATCGTGTTGTCCAACAGAAATTTCAATTTGCGGTTATCCGGAATTAAATCCGGGACACCTTATTGACAGCCAAATGATATAGTGTTGTCATGAATATTATACTAATAAAATATGGTGATTTTGAGGAAAAAAAACTAAGATCAAATGTACATAAAGAGAAATCAGGAAAATGTTTAGGCAAAAATAAGGTGAAAGTGCAGTAATTCCCATTAAATATACAATGGAATGTTAACTATAAGAGGAGGCAATGAACATAAGAAACTCCAAGAGAGTGTTATAAATTGTTTGAACTGTAAGAAAAGTTTAAAAAGGATAGCAAAATTTTCACTGTCACTCACAAATGAAACTGCGTACATAACATGGACTAAGTGAAGTCGTAATTGAAAATCAGAATAAAATTGAAAGCGAAATGAATTTGCAAATAAATAAATAGGCATTTGGACTCTTATGACGACAGTAAAGATTAACTGTATGAATGAAGAAGTAAGCGTGGAGTCTAGAAAAATAAGGAATATACTCACCCAACCCATAATTCTATGAACAATTTTAAAAATCAAGATTCTTCTGAATACGCAGAAATCCTGTTAATCCTCATACACAATTAGGATAAAGCACACATACAAACCAAGCTGACGCATATAATTCCAAATACCGAATGTAGAAATAAGAACATTCTTCCTTTTTGGAAAACAAAGCCGACTGAAACCCGAAAGAAATTCAAGCAAAATCGGAATATAATTCATATCCAAAGGAACTTTATTACAGCTCCCAATATACCTGATACGGAAATGGCTAAGGTAGCGTGCAAATGACTGCCTTTGAGAAACGCTTTTTGGAGAAGAAAGAAAGAAAGAAAGAAAGAAAGAAAGAAAGAAAGAAAGAAGGAAAGAAAGAAGGAACGAAAGAAGGAAGGAAAGAAAGACAGGAAGAAAGAAAGACAGACAGAAAGAAAGAAGAAAGGAAGGAAGGATACAAGGAAAGAAGGAAGGAAGGATGGAAAGAAAGAAAGAATGAAAGAAAGAAAGAAGGAAGGAAAGAAAGAAGGAACGACAGAAGGAAGGAAAAAAAGAAAGAAGGAAGGAAGGAAAGAAGGATACATGGAAAGAAGGAAAGAAGGAAAGAAAGAAACAAAGGAAAGAAATAAAGAATGAAGAAAAAAGGAAAGAAACAACGAAAGAAGGAAAGAAAGAAAGAAAGAAAGAAGAGGGGAAGGAAGGAAGGAAAGAAAGAAAGCAAGAAAGAATGAACGAATGAAAGATATAGGGAAGGAAAGAAGGAAAGAAATAAACAAAGAAAATAGGAAAGAAAGAAGAGAGGAAAAAAAGAAAAAGGAAACAAAGAAGGAAAGAGAGAAGGATATAAAGAGAGAAAGAAAGGAGGAAGTAAGGAAAGAAAAAAAGAAGGAAAGAAAGAAAGAAATAAAGAGAGAAGGAAAGAAGGAAAGAAAGAAAGGAGGAAAGAAAGACGGAAAGAGAGAAAGAAAGAAGGAAAGAAAGAAAAAAAGAAAGAAAGAAAGAAAGAAAGAAAGAAAGAAAGAAAGAAAGAAAGAAAGAAAGAAAGAAAGAAAGAAACAAAGAGAGAGAGAGAAAGAAACAAACAAGTAAACAAACAAGCAAAGAACGAAAGAAAAAAGAAAGAAAGAAGAAACAAAGAAAGAAAGAAAGAAAGAAAGAGAGAAAGAA